>JAMPIV010005590.1:87500-129141 GCA_024509875.1 Oreohelix idahoensis | reverse complement strand
TTGGCACCCCTGTATGTTAACATTTTATTTAGCTTATAAGATATTTTAAATATAAGAGTATTATTGCTTTGTTTAATTTATTTACCTAGATCCTGTCCTTTCTAAGATTCTAATGTCACTTTTACTCCGAGAAGTATCGCGAACATCAAGTGCAAGTAAGGGGCCGTTCACACATTACGTAAAGCAAGCTTTGACATTTTCAGCATCCCACCCCCCTGCAACATGTGCGTAACAAAATCCCTTTCCCCTTCAGAGCCCCTGCACCAAAGCGTAACATCTCGGAACCAATTCTTTGTGTTACGTAATTTGTGAACGGCCCCTAACTTAATTCTACATATATGTGTAGGAAATGGCACAGGACAGGTAGACGTGACCTAAGTTTGTTGAAGGTCTTAGCACATTGGGAATCTGAATGGTGAAGATGATGGTGATATTTAAACAAGAAAATATACAAAAGAAAAGAACGCACGATGCACACAGTAACAGTTTACTAAATAACTATATCAACATACATGTTGTTATCGTTTTTAAGATAAACAACTGAAAACAAATGAATAGTAAAACAAGAATGTTAACTTTATCAAATGAAATATACATCGTACATATCTAACGTTTGCCACCGACAAAGTTTCATGTGGTCAGGGCGGCCCTAGGAATTTTGCCGCCCCGTGCAATACCATACCTTGCCGCCCCAGCCCAACCTCGAATTAACGTTTGAAATTTTTAAAACCATTATGTTATTAAACAAGCTTCAACATTAATTTCATGACCATTAGCCTAATTTTAAATAGTAGGCCTACCATTAATAATAATGTATTGCTAAATTGATGAAAATACTGTATAGTCATAAAATAAACCATTGACTTTATTAGAGACAATTATATGAAATAAATGTAGTTACATTACTTACATATAGGGGATGCTCTTCTCATGTGGAACGATGAACTGCTGAGTCACAAACACTTAACTATAGTATGTACATGTTATAGTTTTTAGCACTATTTTCACATTATTTGAATTTATATTGTTTGAAGTATATACTGCTTAAAAAGGCACTTTTCTTGCTTTCATATTTGCAAAAGCAGAAATAAGGTCTGCGTAGTCTAATTTTTGACCGATTTCATGTTCAATTGAAATCATGGCAAGTCCTTCCAATCTAGTTTCGACCATTGTTGAGCGTAAATAAGTTTTAATAAGCTTCAGTTTTGAAAAACTACGCTCACCACTTGCTACCGTTACCGGCAAAGTTAGTAATATTCTTAAGGCTATAGCGACATTAGGAGCAATGTTATTTTCAATAATGTAACGAAGAACTTCCATTGGTGGTGTATTTTCTGGTACTAATTTGGATACTACTTTCAGTTCATCACATAGCTCAATGGAATCAATGTCTCTATTTTCTTGATGTGTTAAAACGCCTTCTAAGTTTTTACATTTGTTTAAGAGCTCATTTGTCGTCTCAGATTTCAGTTTAGGGATGTTACATAAAAAGGAAAAATGTGAACTGTGATGTTCCAATTGCTCGAACCTTTCTTCAATAGAATTAGTTGCAACATCAATAATAAAAAAGAAAAATTCAATTGTGAATTTAGTTTTGGGATCTAAAATATTTTCATCTCTTGCTTCATAGTTGTGTTCCTTTTTCTGCTGACGCACTCTAGTACATTCAAACGTTGGTATCAAATCAGGATCAGCTTCAACTTTCTCAGCTAATGTTGTAGAACAACAAGAAAATTTTGAAATGATTCATCATTTCTGAGATTCTTAAGGCTTTGGAGAACATTTCTCAAAGTTGTTATGGCACTAGAGAATTCCATTTTAATGCTTTGCAACAGTTTACTAGCAACATTAATTTCGTTTAAAACATAGTGCCATATAAACCAGACAACATAAAAATTTTAAAATCTCTGAGTTTTAGGGCAAGGGTTTCAGCTTCATGTCTCGCCATTTTGTCTACTGACTCGTCATCAGCAATTTCTATCAATGCATTATAAAATTCCTCAATACAATATCTTAAAGGACGAATGGCCTCGATTCTAGATTCCCAGCGAGTTGTACTTAGTGGCTTGGGCGTTAGAGTTGTAATATGTTTCTTAAGGATTCCCCAACGCAGTGTTGACGCTGAGAAAAACACATACAATTTCTGAACCGTTTCAAAAAATAAAACCCCTTCTCTAGATGACATCGCGGCATCATTGACCACCAAGTTGAGAGAATGAGAACAGCAAGGGATATAAAAATCTCTCGGGTTCAAGTCCCTAATACGTTGTTGAACTCCTGAATGTTTTCCTTTCATATTTGATCCATTGTCAAACCCTGGCCACGCATGTTTGCGATTGGAAAATCCATGTCTGACAATTTTCTTAGAATGCCTTCGGTTAACGCTGAGCCTGTAGTGGCTTCTACAGTACAGCAATGAAACCAAGAAAATGCTCATGAATGTTGATATCATCTGGATTCGTATTAACAAATCTTACAATTAGTGTTAATTGTTCAATGTGACTTACATCGGGAGTACAGTCTGCAACTATGTTATAATATTTAGCTTTCTCCACCATAGAAATTATTTCTTTTTTTATGGTTCCAGAGAGAAGAGCAATTAATTCATTTTGAATGTTTTTCCCAAGGTAATGTTGGGTCGATCCACGAGCTACTCTCATTAAATGCTCACACATAACACTATCAAATCTGGCAATCAGTTCAAGAAGCTTTAAAAAATTTCCATTGTTATAGTCATATAATTTATCAGATGTTCCACGAAATGGCAAGCATAGTTGGCTCAAGAACTGGACAATAGCAATTAGGCATTCTATTATGCTCCTCCAGTGTCGAACTTCTGAATTTAATAACTTTTATTGCATTGAATCAATTGTCTATACTGATTTAAGCCTGAACGATAATTCAATCCACTTTGTATGGGACTCCAAGTGGTTTTTAGATTTTTCGTGTTCATTAAGATACACATACAAATGACCCCAATCATTATAGCCATCAGTAGTGAGTGACATTTTATTACAGGAAAACAACTTACAGCAGAAACAAAATACAGAATCTTTTTCTTTTGAATACACTAACCATGATCGATTAATATGTTCTCCATTGCTTAGCTCCCTAGTGTAAAACTTTAGTGAAAATTTCCGACCATTAGAGCTGCGCGGAAAAACGAACTCATTTTTTGGACTCTCTGGCAGGCCTTTTTTACGATTTCCAGTCTTTCGGTATCGCTTAAAGAAGGACTCCATCTTGCCGGATCAGTGTAACTCTTAAGTTCATCACTTAAATCTCTGGAATTGGGAAGAGTCATATCAGTCTTATTTTCGACATTGTTAGTAATATCTACGTTACTGGGGTCCGAGTTAGAAGTACTTGCCATAAGCTCAGAATAATTTGTTTCGGTACATTTGCTTATTTTCTTCTGTCCTACATCAGCTGTTTCAGTTTTTAGATATTTATGTAAAGCCCCGCTATGTTTTTGAATATCGCGTTCTTTTTCCAGTTTCCGTCTCCGATATTCAGCACCTGATAATTTTTTTCTTTTATCGGACATTATATCTATTTGGATATTAAAACTGTTTTAATAAACCCTACAATAAAATGTATTATTTAGTAATGAATGGAGGCTGAAGCACTAATTTCCATAAAACGTTTAAAAAACTTATTTATCACTGTAACTTCTTTGAATGCTAACTCCAAAACAACTGAAACATTTGAGCCACCAACATAGAACAGTCGATAAAAAAATAATTTCCTGATTCCCACGCCAAGTTAATTAATTCCCATCTCCCGTTCAGTCATGCGGAAGATTTATCGTGGCGGTCTTCAGTTGACCACTGAACACGGAAATATATTCCTCTGGGAACAACTGTGGTTTCGACCAAGCGAATAAATTGTACTGACGTCTCTAAAGAAATACCTTTTACTGCCTTTGTAGGTGGAGAAGATAGCATTAGGATCGTATGGCAGAACTATTAGTGAAGACTTGAAAAACAGCTAAAGAACAGATCGCAGGTGCAAATATTTCGTAGAGAAAACAAACAAAATGTGAAGGAATAGAAAAGTAAGGAATTTTAAAATAATCTAGACGAAACCTTCGAACACTCCGCGACACCATCCACAGAGGGTTTATTTCAGGGGCCATTCAGGTTATTCAGTCAAAATCCCTATCGATGACACTCTTACAAATACCTGCGCCCGGGTTTGAACACCTGATCGCTAGCGCAGTGTGGTAACCATTACATCAGCGCGGCTCCCAGACGGAATATTTTGGCGGGATTGTAAAAATAAGTAAAAAGATTTTTTGCCGCCCCCCCCCCCCCAAAGCTTGCCGCTCCGTGCAAATGCACGTGTTGCGCCGTCCGTAGAGCCGGCCCTGCATGTGGTCATTTCTGTTGCTGAAGTACATAGTGTAGTTTTGTAGTTCATAAAAAGCCAGTGAGAAAGCAGAGAAACACACTTTTTGAGTTACTGGTGGAGAAAAAAGGCAAGGATATTTTTTAGATGGCACTACAAGTGTGAACTACACCTGTGTGTCTGCGATTCAGCAATTCATGGAGTGCCGCTGTTACGTGTCGTTTTATGTTAATGTTAATATTGTATATATCAGGATGGTTCCTGATGGCCAAGATAACTTCTAGGATAGTAAATCTTTCTGACACTGTAACCAGCCGACACCATTTATAAATATTGGAATCACAACTGGCGACGTGGTCAAACATTGTTTATTTAGGACAGCACGCAGCTCTACAAATATTACAATTCAGGCCAACAATATAATGGCACATAATCGACAGTAAGTCCATGTCAAAACAGGCTGTCATAATCCTTCTCAATATGATTCATATATTCTTATTAATAACCATAGAACTTCATTTATTAAACACTTCAACATCAGGCGCTCAAAATATACGTCCACTCGCCATGAAACACAATGCCCTTCTCTTTTTCTTTTCTCTCCCAACAGTCACCTGTCTCACGAGACCCAGCCAAGCGTATCGGCTTAACGTAGCTCACCCGTCTTTTCAGTGACCCGTGTAAAGTAAACAAACAACGAGCTACGCTGAGGTAAAGCTATATAATTCACACCTGTTATGAATTTTAATCAAAGTTTTCATTATTTCCGTGGTGTGAGTATACCAACACCAGAGTGAAATATGGTAACATCAAATTTCACTATACATAAGCACTAATATAGCACCCAGGTTTCTGCCATAGGGTAGGCAATTAAATAATAAGAGTATGGTCAAAGTGCCCAAGAACGGAGATCTTGCAGACTGCAATAATTGGAGAGGAATAACTCTTCTCTCAGTTCCCAGCAAAATACTAGGCAGGATAATTATACAGAGAATCTCAAAAGCAGTAGACCACAAACTGAGGAAAGAACAAGCAGGATTTAGAAAGAACAGAAGATGTGTAGATCATATATTTACCCTCAGGAACATTATAGAGCAGTGCTCAGAATGGCAAAGACAGCTGTACATTAATTTCGTTGATTTTGAAAAGGCTTTTGACAGTATACATAGGGACAGATTATGGAAAATACTGAGGGGTTATGGAATTCCAAGCTGCATAGTGTCAATTATAAAAAGCCTTTATGCCAACTTTACGTGTAGCATTGGGCAGAGCAACCTAACCTTTGAAGTGAAGACAGGAGTACGACAGGGATGCCCCTTATCAACCACTCTATTTTTAACAGTCATAGACTGGGTGATGCGCCAGACAACAGAGGGCAATCCAAGAGGAATAAGATGGACTACATTTTCTACATTGGAAGATCTGGAATATGCAGATGACATTGCACTGCTAGCACATTCACATCAACACATCCAGGAAAAAACGGATAGACTTAATAAGTATAGCCAGCAGGTGGGCTTGAACATCAACCTAATAAAGACAGAGGTCATGACGCTCAGTGTGAGCAACCCTGAGCCTATATCAGTAAGGAATTAGCAACTGGAACAGTCAGATGCTTTCACATACCTAAGATGCATAGTAACACCAGACGGCGGAGCAAGCAAAGACATCAACAACAGAATGAACAAAGCAAGAACAGCCTTTTTTAGTCTAAACAACATCTGGAAGTTCTCTCAGTACAGCACAAGCACAAAATTAGTATTATATCAGAGCTGTGTGCTTTCTGTGCTTCTCTATGGCGCGGAGAGCTGGAGAGTTACAGAGAAGGAAATGTCGAAATTGTCTTCTTTTCACACAACATGCCTAAGAAAAATTATCCGAATCTTTTAGCCGAATACCATCACCAACAAGATCTGCTTACTCGGAGCAAGCAAGAGGACATGCACACCATCATAGCTGGCAGACGCTGGAGCTGGGTTGGCCATGTCCTCAGAAGAGACTCCGATGCCATCACAAGAACAGCTATTCTATGGACCCCTGAAGGAAAACGAAAGAGAGGCCGACCAAAAACAACTTGGCGGAGGACTGTGGAGGCTGAGATGCAAAGAATGAACCAGAGTTGGGGCACTGTACGAAGGATGGCTGCCGACCGAGCAAAGTGGAATCAATTTGTGGTTGCCCTACAAGACGCCACCAGGCGTAATGGCCACTGACTGCTTTGACGGTCGGCGGCTAAGGATCAAAGAAGAAGACGTATGGTCAACGGTTAATACCATAGCCACTGTCTCCTATTGACAAAATCCTATTTACCCACAATGTGAGGTCACCATAACTAATAGTACTCAACATATTAAAAAATGATGGTAGCAATAGATGCATTCATATACTTCACACCGTCACATAACGCCTATCCGTCAAGTCCAGTATCAGTAGTCACTTAATTAATTCATGATCAACATCAAACATGCAAAGCAATAAATAATGAACAAATATGCACCAACGTAAATAGATGAAATGAGGCAGACAATCATAATAGTAAGGTAAATGAATGCAACATCTTACGCTAAACAATTAAAGTGAATGTACATCTAAAGTAATTATGAAACAAAATGTGTTGTAGTGCCAATAAAAAACATAAATTTTTGCACCTTACTGAAAATGTGTGTCCTATCAGATAATAATAACATATGGTACAAATTACTAATAATATTGAGAACGCATAAAATGTTAACTCAACAATTAATATAATTCTAGTAAAGGATGTGTGAAAGACCGAATCCTATTCTATAATTAAAATTAATCAACCGGTAACTAAAGCAGTGTATCAATAGCAATAATATTATAAAATTACACACTAATAGAATAATATTAACTAAACTCTCAAGTTCATGTCCATGATCCTCTGTTATATTCTCTTATAAGTCACATTATAATGTATCTGTACGTATAGAAGTTCAGTGTTCATCGAAAAGTACGATCTGATTCTAGTAGTAGCATTCCCTTGAACAAGCGAAGTATTCTTGAGTACCGTCCCTTCATTTTGAAACGTCATGGCAATGATAGCATCAACAAAGTTTTGCCTTCAAACTGTCCATCGTGTCATATATGTCTGTAATAATCAACAATTGTGTGTTTATGCATATACAGTACGTATGACAACTGTTGCAAAGGACGACGACATCCCCGTAATGAGCTGAGTACAATGAGATCCATCTTGAAATCAGCGACATCCGCATTCATCATCATCAGGTGCCTAGCAAAGCGCTCCATACCTGTAAGTACTGTCCAAAGAGCCCTTGAGCGATTTATTTAAATTTCTGATACTACAGTTATGATTGTTCTGAACCTAGGCATCTATCACAGAGCACTTGTATCTTCAATTTTGTGAGCATCAGCATCATCAGCAAACAGGTTCATAAAAAGTAGAATGTAGGATCGATCACCACGTGAGGTAGTCAGCAAATAAGTTATCTGTAACCTCACAAGGTACTTGCATCTGCCGCGTAGTCAGTTGATAATGAGTCTTTCATACAACGTGACAGCACTTGATGGCACGTATGTTGTAGTCGTAAGGTTGGAGTGCAAGTGATGCTCTGGCAGCCCTCTCATTGCGGAACTTTGCAGTTTTCAGATATGACAAGGCTTTTTGATCTGTCTCCAACACGAATCTTGCGCCAATGAGGTAGCGCTGCAACTTTGAGAAACAAAAAACCACTGCGAGCAACTCCCTTTCTGCAATAGGATACCTCTTCTCCGTGGGTGTCAATTTTCGGCTGACATACAGAATTGGATGTAGCCGATCATCGAATTCCTGCATAAGTGTTCCACTGATTCCCGATTTTGCGATGAAAGTAGCAAAATAGAGTGCAACAAAACTTGCATTGTTAGCATGTGTCTTCTAGTTGCATGGTGAGAATGGTGTAAGACTAGAGGCGAAACCGGAATTCAATCGAACGATCAAGTAACGTTATAAAAAAGTGCTTTCCCCTTAGTTTTTTTTTAACATACGAAGTACCATAAAACAAAATACTTTAGGCTATATTAAAGTGTGATGGGGCCGAAAAGGAGACACCCGCCCCCTACCTGTTTCTAGGCAGATTTATCGCCCATATTTTCGAATGTGCGCGAAGCATGCTTGGATGTAAATTATTCAAGATTGATGAAGTAGAAGATATGTTATTAGGCCACAATAAAGCCTACATATAGTTGTGGTGTAGAATTGTGTTATTTGATAATAGCTGTAGGTTTTATTTGTGTTTTCGCTATTCCTAAAGCAATATATCGCGAGTGTTATTTAAGTAGCGCGATTACGGCGCGCGCGGACTAAGTTGAGTGTTTAGGCTTAACAGTCTATATAAAGCTTACGAAGGCCAGCAGCGACCTTTCAGAAGTATCAGTCCAGAAGAGATAACAAACAAGACGAGAGAGATACGAAGTTAGGCTAGCCCTGTGTCGGTAGAAGGGGAACAAAGACATGACATATTAGCATCGGGCACTGTTGGGTGTTTTGTTTTGTTTTGTTGGGTTTTGTGATGTTCGCTAGTTTATTTGTTTAATGTTTGCTTTGTCACTGAATGGGCTGTAAAAATAAATATAGCCCCTGCCTCTAGAATCAAGAGTTTTATTGTTGTTCGGGTCGGTGCGAGTGTGACAAGAGAGTGATATCACACATCACAACATAATCATCATCATCATCTCGCCCACCCTATCACAATTGGCGTCGTCGACAGGGTACTCACCATACTACCTCCTCTTCGGCAGAGAACCGTGATAGGGTGGGCGAGATGATGATGATGATTATGTTGTGATGTGTGATATCACTCTCTTGTCACACTCGCACCGACCCGAACAACAATAAAACTCTTGATTCTAGAGGCAGGGGCTATATTTATTTTTACAGCCCATTCAGTGACAAAGCAAACATTAAACAAATAAACTAGCGAACATCACAAAACCCAACAAAACAAAACAAAACACCCAACAGTGCCCGATGCTAATATGTCATGTCTTTGTTCCCCTTCTACCGACACAGGGCTAGCCTAACTTCGTATCTCTCTCGTCTTGTTTGTTATCTCTTCTGGACTGATACTTCTGAAAGGTCGCTGCTGGCCTTCGTAAGCTTTATATAGACTGTTAAGCCTAAACACTCAACTTAGTCCGCGCGCGCCGTAATCGCGCTACTTAAATAACACTCGCGATATATTGCTTTAGGAATAGCGAAAACACAAATAAAACCTACAGCTATTATCAAATAACACAATTCTACACCACAACTATATGTAGGCTTTATTGTGGCCTAATAACATATCTTCTACTTCATCAATCTTGAATAATTTACATCCAAGCATGCTTCGCGCACATTCGAAAATATGGGCGATAAATCTGCCTAGAAACAGGTAGGGGGCGGGTGTCTCCTTTTCGGCCCCATCACACAAGGATCATACTAACTATTGAACTTCGGAACGACAGGGAAAGGGGTGAGAGATTGTATTTGTTTTACAGTAAACTGCAGGAAAATTGAATGACAAATAAAAAAACAAAACATCCTTTTTTCTGCATCAACGTCAACATATCCCAGTAGCAAATTAAAAAAAAAAAAGAACTTACTGTAAGCGAGGAACATGTACCGGACAATGAAAAAAATTGTCAGATAAACACAGTTCAAGTGAATCACTAAAATCTTCTAATGGTTAACTTTACATATATACACACAGTGGTTTCTATTCTTACACTCTTTTTTTTTGCATAACGCGATACCTGCACTTGACTTTACTCACAGAATGCCTGAACAAGTGCATTTCCACATGCTTTTGTAGTGGTGGTTTCTATAGCAACTGGTTTTACATAATGAGACTGCCAGCCTTATGCACAGTCTCACACTAATAGCTCGGTTACGACATGCTTGAGAGAGCATGTACTCTTATTTTCCGTGCTCTTTTTCTTTCCGCAGAGCCCCGGAAACTACACGCGACGAGCACTCTGATTGTGAATTATGAAATATGCAGCCAACGAGAACTAGAATTACTAAATCAAAGAAAGTAATAATTTACACTTCAAATGAGAATCAACAAATGTACCCATCAAGTGAAACTCAGAAAATCTGCACGATGAATTCAAATAAATATTTACACTCTGAGTTAGAATCATAAATGGATTAAATAAACGAGGATGAATAAATCCACTCCGTGAATGATAATTGGTGTACTTACTGAATGGTAATAAATATGCCCAATTTAAGATAATAAATGTACTAATGAATGAAATAAATGTGCTCCATAATTGGCAATACATCTACAAGTACTTAATGAATGGTAACGTGATTATCGTCCGAATTGGGCCCCATTCCCTCCTTGTCAATAATTACATTTTACAAGGGGAACGCCTAATTTGGTGGTTGATTTCCTGGATACACTGTCACCTTGGATAGTTAATGTCGAGACTCTCTGAGATCTGGTGTTCACCGTAAACAGTAGGAAAACATCTGATTGCTAAAAACTGTTAATTATTGTTATTTGATGCTGAATATATATATCTGGGTATTTTGTAAGTCCAGTTAAAATTTAATATTAAAATGTTCGTTAGTCTGTGTGGCCCATCCTGTTCACAACTAAAACTTGGAGATGCGTAAGCCAACAAAAGACAACTTTAATCCAATCAGTAAAAATGGAGACAAGGCCCAAGATAAAGCCAAATAAAAATAACCGCTGATCGCAGTTGATCAGGTCAGGCCCTAAAAGATATAGGAACATTATGAAAAAATTGCTGCTGATAATATCTACATATAAGCACACATTGTCTCTAGCCTATTCCTATCTGATCGGTTATCATTTAATTTATCTATACTCGCACTTTAACAAGTATCGCCTGTCATTAATAACTATTTGATTGTCGGCGTCTGTTTGTTTAGTCGCATGATAGTCAAAGACAGTCACTTACTAAATTACACACAATGAAATAGAAGTGAATTGTATTCCGTCAATTATCAGTCGCCTAGTGTATTTATAAGTCAACTAAACCGCCTCTTTCTGTGTGATATCTGGTGATTAAATTTACATTACCACTGAAACATCTGGAATAAAAATAGCTACGCGTTATTTAATTCGCTAGTCTTAACTCCTAGAAAATCACAGTGAATTTAAGATGCTAAAACTTAACACATTAAATCGCTTAAGCACAAATTTATATTACCAGAAATCCAAAAAGAAACACCACGAATTATTATCACATCTTTTCCCGATGGTTCTAGATAACGTGTTTAGACTCTCCGAAAAATATGAGCGACTCTGATAACTGATTTGAGAAGGACGCAGTTTATATACGATCATGCTGTTATGATCTCTAGAAGATATGAATTCTCACACTCTGCTTCCCAGAAGAGAATTCTGAAACTACGTTTCTTAGATAAAAGGTTTTTCGGTCGCTTCTGTCGGCCGTTGCTAATACGACAACAAAAGCTTACCCCGTGTAGCGGGTTCCGTCCGAGATTTTCCCTGTTTCTCGAGATCAAAGGATTAGCTCCCCTTATAGAGAATTTTCAGTGGCCGTTACACTTCCCACGTGTTTTGCACGTGCGATCTGCTTGTCATAGTAATAGTGACAGATTCGCTCGCGTGAGAAACTTGCGTAAACGAACGTGGTTCGTCCCCTGCTATGAATGACAGGTTGTGAAAGTTGGTAAACAAGCTCGTTTGATATGATCAAGTAACAAAAAAGAGGCCTGGATTAAAAGGTGAGTCAGAGAGGTAGAGAAATGCGTGACTTAGTTAGCGAATTTTAAAACTACGCCGAGGTCACTAAAGGCTGTAGGATACGGGAGGCTTCATTTCCATTACTGGTCACATAAATGTAATAAATGAATGGTAATAAATATATTACAATAAGTGTACTCAGTGAATGGTAATAAATGTACTACAATAAATGTACCGGTACTTAATAAATTGTCTTAATAAGTGGTAACAAATGTACTCAAAAAATGTCTTAATTAATTTAATAAATGTACTTAATAAATGTACGTAGTGAATGGTAATAAATGCACTAAAAAAATTGTGATAAATGTACTTAATAGATGATAATAAATGTACTAAATTAATGATAATAAACTTTCTGATTAATAGTAATCAATGTACTTAGTGAATTGTAATAATTCAATAACTACCATTTAGTAAATGTAAAAAAAAAAGAGAATAAAACACATGAGATATCACATAAATCATCGAAGCATATTTATATAACTTAAATAGCTTATAAATGAAATCAACGTGTTTCAAGATGATATGGTATAAATAATAATAATAGTTATGATTTTAAATTATTAAAGTGACATGTCATGTGGAATATTCTTTCATGTGTAGCACCGGTGTTCATTAAACGGAATGCCCTTTCTGCTTCCTTAGAACTTGCAGCCACAACTTTTATTATTTTTATCTCGCTTCTTTTACAGATTGCGGAACTTCTGTTCTATGCAGATCTCTTCCATCCAGTAAATCACGAGAGGAGAATCTGGCGCTCCTGGAGGCAATGCAATGACGCCGTCGTTAGTGGAACGATTTTCTGTTTCCATTTGTGGCTGGCTGATTATAGTGATGGATAGACGAAAGAAAATGAATGTATAAATAAGTACCAAGACTGTCCAAGATAATCTCACTGAAATTTTGGCTCGAGGAAAATACGCAGAAAATGTAAATATAAGTTCCGCAGGAAGAAAAAAGAGTGAGAATCACTGGCAGATCTATTTATAGGAATACTGGAAAGTAACTGTCTCTTAGCAGGTTGAGAATCCTTGGAGTAGACTAAGAGTTAGTAGTTATCCAGGCCACACTTTTCCCTAAGGTACTGAAATATTAGAAAGAGCCCCCATTAATTAAATTCAAATATGACATAATCGTACAGTATTAGACATCACTGTAACACCAAAGAAGAGTCAATTTCTAATCTTGATTTTAGAAATTTACTATGAAACTTTACTGATGGAAATAAGATGTCATATATCGAATATGTATTCAATCAAATATTTATAGAATTTAAGATAATCAAAAAGGCCAAAAATGCAATAGTGTCTATAAAGCATTTGAGGGCTATTACCTCAAGGCGCATTCCCATAGTCAGTAATGACTGAAGGAGAATATTATTATTATTATTATTGTTGTTGTTATTATTATTATTATAACCAATGTGAGGTTTAAACCAAGAACCTTCAGCTCCACAAGAAGCATAAGCCTTCCAACAAATACATGACAAGTTCTCCTGTCACGTGCCATCAACTCAAGGTCTGTCTATGTCTTCCTCATCATTTTCAGTTCTGTCTCCAGTTCTCTTCTCCGTGTGTTCTTCTGTCTACCTGTACTTCTCTTACCCTGGGGATCCTAGAACAAGGGACTGGGGGGTAATAGTGTTACAAGTTTTCCCTCAGTGTGGTTTATTAAGTGTGTGTCCTAGCCATCTCCAGCGTCTTCTTCTCAACCCATGTTCCACAGGCCCTTGTCTGGTTTATGTTATCCGTTTCCCCTTGGTGATCCTGTCATATCATTTCAATCCGTCTATTCTATGCAAGCACCTGTTGTTAAAAGGTTGTAACTTCTTGGTTGTTGAATTTTGTTGTTCACCATGTTTCACAGGCATACAGTAGGACTCACTCGACATTTGAGCGGAAGATTCTTAGTTTTGCGTTGGACTTGATTTCTTTTGATTTCAATATATTTCCCAAAGCAGCAAAACTTTTTGCCCCATTTGCGTATTGTATCCTTATTTTGATATGACTATCTGTCTATCTAACTCTCATCAGTAGTCTTATGCATATTGTTTGTAGAAGTTTTTGTGGCCTACAGTTTTACAAGATGGGGTAACCAGCTCCATACTGTCACGAGAGGGGTTAATATTGTATGAAATATAAGATATCCTGGACACAAAGTTGTATTAGGCGATACCAGGATAGTGCCAGATAAGAGACTGGTCTTATAAGCAATACCCCCTTCTCTGAAAAGAGTAAGGGTGTATAGACATCAATGGTAAGATCAAGCTGTATAAGTTCCTAGGTATGATGATAGTGTATTATCCTAGGTTCCTAAATGCTCCTCTCAAGATCCTTCTCTGTTTATAATGTTAAGCTCTGCTAGGGGTATTAACTAAACTATATACCAACAAGAACTGTAACTTAACTTAAATGATCCAAGGAAGTCTGTTGGTAAAATTTACAATTTATTTTGTACAAGTTTTCTTTTCTTTGTGAAAATTTTTCACTGAACTCAAATTGATTATAAAACAAAATTAATAAAATCCTTTGTTAACTATTCACAACTAAATACAGACTTTAAATTTATAAGGATAGTTCTTCTTTCCTGTCTGAAAATCTGGCTGTAGACTGTTTTTTTTTAAGGATCAGTAATAGTTCTCACAGTTACTGAATTACAGTCAATCACTGGCTATGAATATGCCTATCCAGCTGCACTGAATTGTCATTATTATCTACTGTCTTAGGTGACTTAGTTATTGTGGTCTATCTAGTTAAACACTGACCAGTAGCCTTGTATGGCCACTTATCTTTTCTGCTGGTTTTTGTAGCCTGTCACACTTTGGTTCTGGAAAGAAAGGTCAACTGAGTTTCCTCCAGGCAGTGGATACTGAGTGGCTGTCCCTCTAGATTTAAAGGGCGCTCGCACCACTAGCTCCTATAGTTGTGGCTGGCTCCTTTCAGGTATACTTTTATTACAGGATGTAACCTGAAACACAATTTGTTAACCACTGTATTGTCTATATCTATCTCTCTATCCCAGATGTAGGTGAGAAGAGACAGTTTCAGACAGGGTGCATGTAGACGCATAGGACATAATAGACAAGTAATAACACAATTTATTTCATCGTGAATACCATCCTTCTCAATTTCCTTGGTTACAGCTATCTGTCTATGATTCGCCTCCATACAGTTATTAGGTTTTGTGGAAAATAGTATGTGATCTCTTAAACAATACAGTAATGCAATTCCTTTCATCCTTTCCTTTGTTCCTGGTGTGTGTCCCATTCCTTCAGGAAATAATTCTTTAAATGCTTTTCTAAAACTATGAACACACTTTCCGGTGCCATTCTCAATTTATTTGAATATACACAGGCTTGGTTTTGCCTCAAAAAATTACACAGTGGGTTTATAACACAGTTACACACTTCCTAAAACACAGTTTGATTAATTAATTAGAAATATATATATATATATATATATATATATATATATATATATATATATATATATATATATATACATATATATATATATATATATATATATATATATATACATTCTTCCTTACCCTCAAGTACATACAGTTGAGCTGTTAATGGTCATACAGTCTGCTCTCAGATGCAGAAGGCAAAGGAAGTCCCGCTGACAGACTGTCACTCTTACTGTAGTTTTGAAAATTTTATGGCCTCCTTCCGAACGAGGGCAATGCTTTATATAGGTCATGCCCGGACGACACGGAAAACAGTAATGCTGGAGTGTGTTGCATACTCAAATACCAGCGTACTTTTGTCTAGATGTGCGTGTATGGAAAACTAGGAATTTAAATATCCTCCTTATTCCTGAACCGATTTCCTTCATCTTATGCTTAAAATACGCCCTGGATTATTCTTTATCTTTCTAGATAATTGTCTTTTCTTTACATAAATCCATCTTTTCATATGAGTAGCCTCAACAGCAAAATTTTCGACTTGCCTAATGTCTCGATGCATTCCACTCGAGATTTCTCCATTCGTATAATGCTATTCGTGGAAGTCTTTACACTTACTTATCAAGGAACATATTATTAAATTACTGACCTCTTCCATGCGGTACTTCGCTCATAGTCCTGTAGTTCACCTCCAATTCCAATAAGGTTGCACATACTCGAAGCCGGCCATGTTAGCCTAATACGTTTGTAAACAATATGAATAAGGAGGCTATTTCATTGGTCCGTCAAGCATACACTGTGACAAAGTATGGCGTACCGTTGTGATATGAATGACGTGTTGTGAACCAGAATTCACGACACATCCCCCCTCCTTCCTTAGTCTCCTTTTACGACAGCATGGTAGACCACGGTGTTACAATATTTGCTTCCCTATCGGGTCCCATTAAAACAAGGATTATGTTTTGTTTGGAAGGGTATTTTTCGTCTGGCGCTAAAATAAACAGAAATATACAGTACAGTATTAACAGTATCCTGTCTAAAGTCATGTAGCTAAGGCAGTAATTGAGAGTGTTTATCAGCATTGCCTATCAATGTCATTTCTGACTGTTAACACACGGTCACAACATTGATGCTTCATTGTGGTCAAGAAGAAAGAAATATCGGCAGTTGGATCAAAGTATAAAAAGAAAAAGAATTATTAAGTATCATGTCCAGTATGAACATTCGGAAGTTCTGCTGGTAGTAATATTAATATAAAGAAAAATTCATGAACAGTTTTCTTCCGTTTCCAAACCGTTGGCTATACGAACTAAATAGAACGTTGCTATCATTTCACGTTAATGAGACGACAGAAAATTTCCTACGATCTATGGCTCTCAGCGGACACTTAATGTGCATTGACTGTATCGGTAAAAATGAATCCATCATAGATTTCATGTAGCGTCTCTCTCTCTCTCTCTCTCTCTCTCTCTCTCTCTCTCTCTCTCTCTCTCTCTCTCTCTCTCTCTCTCTCTCTCTCTCTCTCTCTCTCTCTCTCTCTCTCTCTCTCTCTCTCTCTCTCTCTCTCTCTCTCTCTCTCACAAAATAATTACTTATGCTACATATATTTATTTTTACTGAAAGATTTGGGCACGTCATTGTTGACTTTATGGCAAAAGCAAATGTATCCCACAGTAAACTGCCCATGCAATCTACTGCTGCAGTCATCAAAACCATTTTCCATTACGCTCCTTACGGAGCATGGAATCACCACCCCAACTGATCCTCTTACATGAAACCTGCAGCAAACAATTACACGCTTTAGTAGAAGTAGTTTCAATGGCAATTTGTTTTACATGATGAGGGGGCCAGCCGCATGCACACCCTCGTATTAGTTGTCTTGTGCGACGTGTCTGAGGGTGCGAACGGCTGCTATGACGTCAATTTATTCTAAAAACAAAACTAGTATCTCTTTTCCATTTTGAATACATTATTATTATCAGCGTTTGTTTACTTGTTTATATAAGCTGTGGAACCTGATTCAGTGTAACAATCGCACACCACAGCCAGTTTTAGAAGACGACATGCGTGTGAATAACACATCTAAATACAACTTAATTGTCTTCTCTGAAAGCCGGGTAAACGATCAGGTGTAGTCTATGCCCATAGACCTTAGATACAAAATTTTGTTACGCGCGACGACGTGAACATCAGCTGCTATCGTACCCCTCTATCGCTAGAGACTCTTCTGCGCCTTGCAGAACTTGTCCTTCGACTCAACTCCTTTGAGTTCAATGGACAGTTCTTTGACCAAGTCAGTGGAGTTGCCATGGGCACCAAGATGAGTCTAAGCTATGCTTGCCTCTTCATGGGCTACCTGTTGCCTCCTTTATACTTCCTCTCATCCTCAGGCTTGTCGTGACTCCTTGCCTTTCTCACAACTTCTCCGCCTCCGTCGGTTATGCCAAGATGATGACAACTTTCTATGCCGAGCACAAGAAATGTTGGACTTCTTCTGTAGGAGACAGTATCCAGAGAATGTTCTTACCTCTGCCTTAGAGCGTGTTCTCCCTATCTCACGCCTAGAGATCCTCAAACCCCGCCACAAAACCTCCTCTGATAGAGTCAAATTAATAATGACCTATCACCCCCACAGCACTGCTGTCAAAAGGATCCTTTATCGTCACCTACCTATCCTCCAAGCTGACACAGCAGCGCGGGAAGTGTTTAGTGAGCCACCCTTGCTGAAATATAGACGGGATAAAAATTTGAGGGACCTCCTAGTTCACAACCGTTTGAAAACCGTCAACGATGGCCACTCTGGGACCAAGCCATGTAACCGAACACGATGTAAGACATGTCAGTGTGTAATCGAAACACGTTCAGTCTCGTTCCCAAAGGCCAAGTTCACCATCACTGTGACAGATTATGAAAATAACATTTCATATATCTATTTCTTTATCTTCATTTGTCCTTTACCTAGCTTTCACCTACGCCTGTTTTTAACATAAACCCCCTATACACTCTGAGATCTGTCCCTTTTTCTAATTTAGCGCGCAATTTAATTTTCTGTTCGCTATTCCCTTTGATGAGAGTTTACCAGAGACCGATTAGCTAACGTGAGCTGTATTATTTTACACCAGCGATCGAAGATCGTTGTAATGGGATCAGACAGCGATCAAGGTGGAGATAATTTTGGAACCAAGGGAGACAACATTTTTATTACTCCCGTTGTAAACTGGTCGCTAGAAAGTAATTAAACCACGATGAGAACGAGCAGATCAAAAGACCTTGCTCGCTAGAAGACGAGCAGAGACGAAGGAAACTCACACTGATTAAAAAAATTACGTTATGCCTGATTCTGGTTTTCGGTTTTAATGTGAGAAAGATCTTTGATTTGCAAATCCGAACGTAGAATTCACCGTAGGTGTTAACATCTGGCAGAGAGTCTGTTTTCGGGTTATAGTTAAACTTTTCCTTTTATTTCAGAGATATACATACCCCTGTCTTCTAACTAAAATTTATCCAGTACTCGACAGATTCAGAAGACATCTAGCTGCAATTCTAGAATCACTCGTATTGAGTAGAGTGATGCGTGATGCCATATGATGATGGATGGTATCCGCATGTCTGGTTTTGTGTGGTGTGCAGATGTGTTCAGTCAAAACAATGTTCATACAAAAATAACAGGGCAATCCACATAGGACGTCAGTAAACTCACGACGTATAAAGTCAATGATTCTTGAAACAGCCGTTGACGTTTTTCTTCATTATTTATTGTGGACGCCACAGTGACAAAATGGTTACGCGAATATGTAGACACATCAAACAGTCATTATCACAGCAACATTCAATACAGCAATAGATGGTAGACAGCATTACAATGATGAGTCAGATGCATGTTATATTTCAAAGTGCTGTAAATGTAGTCAGGTGAAAAACTCCATCCCTTTCTATAACAGCCAGGAGATAACCAGATGTATGAGATCAGTTCACTCTCCTTAGTTTGACTTCAGCAAGACAGACACGTCTGCCGAAGTATAAATAATGTCCTCAAAAATATCCTCTAGATAATAAAGGTTTTTCAAACCTAGTTCATTTAACAAAGTAGCAAGTAATGGTCCTTGGAACCTGCATCAACCGATGCAGCACAATACAGCGACATGTGAGCTAGGAAAACATCTCGTGACGACGACTTTCGAAGACAGGCTATGAACCAGAAATCGTTCACGACCAAAAATCGATAGAGTTAATGAAAATGTTAATTTACCTTGCCTTCCGGAAATACACAGAAATATTATGCCTCCCGGCATGTGCAAATACACTAGAGGTATTATCTCGAATAAACGAAATATCCATAAGAGGACTACACATCCCTGACAGAACAAAAAATAGCGGAGATCCCCTCTTCAACGAGGCATCTCTTTCGCCATTCCAAATCGCTCACTCCACTAGTGGTGGGCGGAAACCGATCGACCAAAAAGCAAGACAAGTCATGCGCAGTCCAGCGCAAAATGACCACAGCTCAAACTTAACTGCATTCGATACCAACGCGAGAAGACAAATGCTTACCGAGAAAAGTGACTATAAATTTCAAGCAGTTGTTGCCCTTGCGTTATAAAATAGATATTGAAATAAAACGATGTTGCGAGAATTTATCACGCAACATATCACCACCTCCTCCCGATTAAAAAAAAATGTGGAACATATTTTTTTTTTTCAATATCAAAGAGCATGCGATAAGCGGCTCAAAACGCACGAATTATGCGCTGATAATTAACTAAATTGCCAAACAATAGGCTAATTATAGAGTGTCTGGTGAGGATATACCTCAACAGAAAAATAAATATGTCTAAAAAAATATTCACATCGGGGAGGTGTCACCAACACACATCACGTTAGCATGTAAACACAATATACGTATGCAAGTTACTATAATCATCATTAAACAGCATACTCTAATATTGTCTTTAAAAATGGATGTACAAATCTGATAGGAAAATTTAAATAGTACATTCTTTGACATGTAATGACATAAGTACATAGTAAAGTTAAACTACATGACGATCCAGGACATATGCTCTGGTATTCCGAGGGTAAGTACACAATCTAGAACTCGTCATGCTTGATACTAGTAAGGTAAGTCCTCAGCTCAACAATGACATTCTGAGAAAGTACAAGCAATATAATGCTAATTAATAACTAATATGCTTCATAAGGTACAATACATTATTAATAATTGTGGCTGTTTAGTAAACTAACGGCCCTTATATTAACTACTCAGTCCTCCTCTATCATCTTAAAAAACGAACAGAAGAAGATGACAACAAAGCACGATAGTGTGTACATATAAAGTAAGTACAGATGTGCTAATCTATTGTAGAAATATAGGTGTGTTATGACTCTGTAATATATGGAAATATAGGACAGGAGTATTAGTTGGAGTCATGTGGGCATCTAGACAAAATGTCAGCCATCACATTATCCGCACCACGGATAGCTCGTACCGTGAAGTGAAAAGGTTGAAGAGCTATAGCATATCGAGTGGATCTCGAACTCTTCAAACTCTTAGTCTGAATAGCTGTAAGAGCTTTCTGATCAGTCTCTAGAATGAAATGTGCGCCCAGGAGGAATCTTTGTAGTTTTAGAATTGACCAAACCATCGCTAACAACTCACGGTCTAAAACCGAGTAGTTCCTCTCTGCCGCATTTAGTTTTCTAGAAATGTACATAACAGGATGCAGAGTATTTGCATATTCTTGCATCAGTGCTGCTCCAATCCCAGTGGATGAAGCATCACTCCGAAGAACAAAAGTCCTATCAAGAGTAGGTAATCTTAAGATGGGAGGAGAAGAAAATATATTCTTGATTTGGTCTAGTGAAGATTGGCATTCTTCAGACCAACGGACCAGATTAGGCGAACCTTTCTTCAACAATGTTGATAGAGGTGCCATGATCGAAGATAAATTTGGAATAAATCTCCCATAAAATTGAATTAAACCTAAGAGACTCCTAACTTGTTTCTTCGTTTTAGGAACAGAGATGTTCAGTATTTTGGAAGTATTGTGGTCTTCTGTCTTCAAGAGACCATTACCAACACGATGACCCAGGAAAGAGATTTCACCAAAACCAACAAAAGCTTTAGAAGGTTTTGCTGTCAAATTATTCTCACGTAGAGTGGACAGTAAGTCATATAACCCTAAATAGTGATCTTCCCAGGTATCACTGAAGAGACAGATGCCATCTAAGTATGCGATGACATCCGAACGATGTGACAGAATTCGACGCATCATGCGAACGAAAGTGGCAGGGGCGTTCATGAGACCAAAAGGCATAACATTCCATTGAAATAGACCCCTAGGTGTAGAAAAAGCAGTAAGAGGTTTGGCATGCTCTGCTAAAGGCACTTGCCAATAACCTTTAGACAAGTCAAGTTTAGTGAAGAATCTAGAATTAGAAAGTCTAATCAGTAGATCTTCTAACAAAGGCATCGGTTCAGCGTCGAACTTTGTGACCTGATTCAATTTGCGATAATCAACACAAATTCGTATGTTCTTATCCTTCTTCCGGACAATAACCATGGAAGAAGAATATGGTGAAGTCGATGGTTCAATTATATTTAATTGAATCATTTCATCCAATTCCTTTTCCACTTGCGACTGAAAGTGTATAGGAATAGGATACGGCCTAACCCTAATTGGATTATTGTCGGTAAGAATTATGTCATGTTCTATGACATCTGTGTGTCCAGGAATGTCAGTGAGAACATCCTGAAATGTTTGTAACATCGACGAGACTTGTCGATGTTCGTCACCAGAAAGATTAGGAGAAACAGAAACGTTTTTCCAAGATTCCGTGGAATGTAATGGAACCACTGGAAGGGGAAGGTTGACATCAGAGAAGGTAGCTTCCTCATCCTGAATGACAGACAGGGATGAATAATGACCGTGAGGTGCAGGAGCATCATCCGTTGCCTGGAAAATAGGCAGCAAATAGTCCGGACGTTCGTGAAATTCCGAAAGCATGTTTATGTGGAAAGTTTTATGCTTTCCATCAATATCGACCACATAGTCAACATCGGAAATCCGAGAGACTATTGCATACGGACCTTTCCATGCAATAAGAAGTCTATTTTCCCTACTGGGGAGTAGGACGAATGCTTTGTCACCTGGACAAAGTTGTCGTAGACATCTATTCTTGTTAGCAAACTGCCTTGCCTTCTCTTTAGCAATTTCTGATGAAGCAGTTGCTAGCTTACATGCCTCAATGATCTTTTGTCTAAGAGCAGTGACATACTCATATGAGGATTGAGTTTCATCGCTAATATCATCGGCAGTGATGAGATCGTGTAATAAAGACATAGGGCCGCGTGGACGCGCGCCAAAGACAAGTTCGAAGGGAGAAAATCCTGTGTGTTCATTAGGGACTTCTCTATAGGCAAAGAGAGCCGCGGGTAAAACCCTGTCCCAATCTTGAGGATGATCTTCAGTTATCTTACCAAGCAAAGTCTTGAGCGTTCTATTCAGACGCTCAACTAACCCATCAGACATAGGATGGTAGATACTACTGAGAGATCGTTCAATATGTAAGGTAGACATTACCTGTGACATAGTGTCAGATATGAGTTGAGTGCCATGGTCTGACAATATTTCTCTGGGGAACCCCAAGCGAGAAAATATCAACCAAAGAGCATCTGCGATATCTGTAGTAGATATGCTCTTAAGAGGAATAGCCTCTGGCCAACGTGTGCACATATCGACACATGTAAGGATAAACTGATGTCCTCTGGCCGACTTGACCTTAAAAGGGCCAATAATATCTATGGCCATTTTCTGAAACGGCCGAATAGGAATGTCAGCAGCCTGGATAGGCGCAGCATGTCGTGGTCCTCTAGATTTGACCTCCTGACATACCTTGCATGATCGGCAGTAAATACGAATGTCCTTATTGACAAAAGGCCAAAAGAAAGCCGCAAGGACTCTCGACTTCGTACGGGCAAAACCCATATGTCCAGCACATTGCGAGTCATGAGCTTGTTGTAATATTTGGACTCTCATGCTCTTGGGAACAAGAATTTGCGAATGTGCCGACGTAGTCGAATCTTGTACCATACGTACAAGTACGCCGTTTCTCATTGCAATCCAAGATTTTCTATTTGTATCCTGATTCGGATCACCTTTCTTCGCCAGAACGAAGAATTTTTTTAAAGAAGGATCTTCTTCTTGCAATTTTATGAAAGAGTCACGAGTGATTACTAAGTGACTATCTTGGCTATCAACTTCATTATCACTATTCAGTGAAGTTTCGGGTGTTTGTAGAGCTTGTGCTCTTGTAACTACTGCATTTGTAGCTTGCATATTATTATCTTCCCAAGCAGCAATCTGCTGTGGGGTACACTCCCTAACTCCGTGAATACGACCAATAATAAGGTCCGCAATAGGATTAGGTAAGAGACAAGCATGCACATCTCCAGTAAAGAAAGGAGTGGCAATGCGAATTACAGCAGTAGGATATTTTTCTAGAGTGCCGCCAAATGTGACACATTTAATAACCCTTCCTGTAGCATAAGATGGATCTACAAGCGATTGTCTAACACCAATAGTGGTGCATCCGGAATCGAAAAGTAGTGAGACCGGAGTATCATTAACAAGACCCTTATGTAGAATTAAAGAACCCCTCCCGTCATGCGCAACAGCAGCAGGAAGAGCGGGAAGTGGGTGACCACAACTCAAAGTAGTTATGGTACCCGGTTCGAATAAAGTACTGCATTGGGGGCATTTGTTTGCTCTCTCAAAGTCAAAAGCAGAACCAGTGACAGCGTCAAAGTTTTTACTATCAACAACATGATTACAGGCTCCCTCAGTTTCCTGTTGTACAGCATTAGCCTGCTGATATCTCTTTTTTTTGTGTTGAGATCTACCCCGACTATTATTACCTCTGAAGTTATCAAAGTTATTATTATCTCTGCAGTTATTATTGTCTCTATTGTAATTGTTATCCTGGTTCGAATTCCAGTTTCCACGATTACTATCATGTTCACATTGATGCGAACATCTATTTGTTTGGTTCTGAGGTCTTCGGCAGGAATAACCTCTATTACCATATCCTCTTTTGAAATGCCTATAATTATTAGGGTGATAGTAACGAGTACTATCAGGTTGTCTCCAATTCTTCGAAGAAGAATCACCATGAAATTGATTTCCATGATTTTGACAGAAATTACCGCTACTCTTTCTATCAAAATTTTGTTGGAATCTACGAGCAAAGTTTTGGCCATACGGAGCTGCCGAAGCAACTGGTAAACCTTCTTTCACCTTAGAGTTACCCATGGTTATGTGTGGGTGCGCAGTTACGTATTGGCAACAGAAATCTTCCATTTCTTTTATTGTTTTAGGTTTACGTTCATGAAGGAAAGCAAGGAAAGACTCATTGACAGACGACATGACTTTGTCTCTAAGTATTAAGTCCATAAGTCCTTCATAAGTTTTTTTTCCGTCTTAGATAGTTCAACCCATCGTGAGAAAGTAATGCGTATTCTTGCAATAAACTCGGAGAATTCAACTCCATTTTCAGGTAACATGTTTTTAAATTGTAGACGATAGCCGTCTTCGTTAAGCTGATATTTCTTTAACAAAGCGGCCCTGACAACCTCATAATTGTTCTTGTCAGGTTCATCATTATGTCATCACTGGAAGGACTAAATGTTGGTAACTTAATCTTAAAAGTATCATTATTAGCCTTACCAGAAGATGAACCCTTGTTTGAATCATTACCATTACTCATGCTCGTCAATTTCAATTTTTCCAACTCTAAAGCTAAGACCTTTTCTTCATGTTCCATTTTTGCTTTCTCTTTCCTCTCATCAGACTCTCTCTGTAATCTTCTTTCCTCAGCCTGAGCCTCTTTTTGAAGTCTTTCATTTTCAGCTTCTTTTTCAAGTCTTTTATTTTCAGCCTCTTTTTCAAGTCTTTTATTTTCAGCTTCTTTTTGAAGTCTTTCAGCTTCTAGCTGTAGCTGGAGTTTTCTTTCCTCAGCTTCTGATTCCCTTTTTTGTTTTTTCCATTTCCATTTGGAATCTCTTTTCATCCACCTGCATCTGCAGTTTCTTTTGTTCAGCTTCCATATGCAGTTTCTTTTGTTCAGCTTCCATTGCTTTATCATATCGAGCAGTTGCAAATTCTTCTAACTTATCACCAGTCTTCCCAAGCAATTTACCCTGCTCAATAAAGTGCTCAAATGTAGACATGATGAGTAATATATAAGTCCAAAACCTGAAATAATTAACTAATTTATTTCAAACCTAAGTGTAACAAGTCTTAATTAAGCACTTGTATATTCACATCACCTTATATTATCCCAGTCTCTGTGGGAAACAAGTCTCCAATCAAAGAACTTGTATATGAAATACCAACAATCAATTCTTGATCATAAGTGCACTTCTCATTCAATAGTGCACGACACTATTCATCATTCATTTATCATCAGTGTAGTAGTAACAGTGCATTAGCATAGCCCATTAACTAATTACTATAACTGTAAACAATGACTATGTAAACACATGCAGAATGTAAACATTGAAAATGTAAACAATACAAACAATGTAAACAATAACAATGTAAACAATAACAAAGATCAGCAACAATACAAAAACTTTCGCAGAAATCAACTAAAAATAAAGCAGAAATTAATGAAATATCACAAAAAATGTGACGATATCTGCGATAGAATTAAACAAAATACATGACACCACAGTGTATAAACAAAAATGTTGTATGAAACTAAATTATAGACAAGAGTAGGCTAACAAATACAAACAAATCAAAACAAAACTAAAGAATGCGAAATAATAACGAAAACAATATTAAAACATGTCATCACAGCTAACATAAATAGCAACAGAAGTCGCTTAGCAAATTCCAGTATCGGAAATTTGCAAACCTTACAGAAAACGCTCACAATAGACGACCTCTATGACGTGGCATAATCTAACGGAGACACCACCCAACCGAGAACCCGCTGAAATATAAACATATAAATATACGAATAACATATAAACATATAACATATAGAATGAGATGATACACAGAAGACTCAGCAGAAGTATAAGGGCACAGTTTACATACAAACAGGCCACTTAACTTATAGGCTTCCAATCGTAGAACAGCAGAAAAAACGGATGTCAATCAACGTCCTAAAGAGCGAAGCTCCAACGATGATGGCACATCTGAACTGCTTCCACTGCTAACACGATGGTACAAGAGCTTCTGAAATACTGTGTGTTGAGTTGTTTCGGCACTTGACCTTCTAATCAAAAAGTAAGTTGATGGAAATCGGTACTTGGCCTTCTTCAGAAAACAACCCGTTTCAACCGGCACTTGACCTTCACAAAAAAGACAGCACTGGAACCTTGACAGCAGCAACTTGCTTGACTTGCGTAAAAGATAACAGCAGTCCGAGTTATCCGGCAACATGTAACAACGCCGGGTACTGTCAAATTCTTGTTTTCGTCAAAAAGTTGAAATTTTGACTTTTACCGGGCAACGCCGAGTACTTTGAAAATTTTGAAGATGTTGACTGTATTGAAGAATGTTAATTTCTTGAAGGATGCTGATGAATTCTTGTTGAAAATGAAGTGGGTAAGGGACCCCGTGTTTGCTGGTACCAGAATCAAACCAGCTTATGGCCACCAAATGATGCGTGATGCCATATGATGATGGATGGTATCCGCATGTCTGGTTTTGTGTGGTGTGCAGATGTGTTCAGTCAAAACAATGTTCATACAAAAATAACAGGGCAATCCACATAGGACGTCAGTAAACTCACGACGTATAAAGTCAATGATTCTTGAAACAGCCGTTGACGTTTTTCTTCATTATTTATTGTGGACGCCACAGTGACAAAATGGTTACGCGAATATGTAGACACATCAAACCGTCATTATCACAGCAACATTCAATACAGCAATAGACGGTAGACAGCATTACAATGATGAGTCAGATGCATGTTATATTTCAAAGTGCTGTAAATGTAGTCAGGTGAAAAACTCCATCCCTTTCTATAACAGCCAGGAGATAACCAGATGTATGAGATCAGTTCACTCTCCTTAGTTTGACTTCAGCAAGACAGACACGTCTGCCGAAGTATAAATAATGTCCTCAAAAATATCCTCTAGATAATAAAGGTTTTTCAAACCTAGTTCATTTAACAAAGTAGCAAGTAATGGTCCTTGGAACCTGCATCAACCGATGCAGCACAATACAGCGACATGTGAGCTAGGAAAACATCTCGTGACGACGACTTTCGAAGACAGGCTATGAACCAGAAATCATTCACGACCAAAAATCGATAGAGTTAATGAAAATGTTAATTTACCTTGCCTTCCGGAAATACACAGAAATATTATGCCTCCCGGCATGTGCAAATACACTAGAGGTATTATCTCGAATAAACGAAATATCCATAAGAGGACTACACATCCCTGACAGAACAAAAAATAGCGGAGATCCCCTCTTCAACGAGGCATCTCTTTCGCCATTCCAAATCGCTCACTCCACTAGTGGTGGGCGGAAACCGATCGACCAAAAAGCAAGACAAGTCATGCGCAGTCCAGCGCAAAATGACCACAGCTCAAACTTAACTGCATTCGATACCAACGCGAGAAGACAAATGCTTACCGAGAAAAGTGACTATAAATTTCAAGCAGTTGTTGCCCTTGCGTTATAAAATAGATATTGAAATAAAACGATGTTGCGAGAATTTATCACGCAACATAGAGTTTCTTAGTTTTTGTTGGAGAATAGTCTTAGAAGTTTGTGCGAAGGTAAATACTATACTAGTAGTTTTGAGTGATTTAACTCTTTAAGCCCCAAGAGCCACTATAGTGGCTCAGGGTTTAGACCTATTTGGCCCAGGAGCCATTTAAGTGGCTTCGGATTTTTTGCTCGTCTAGAGCTCTGTTCCAATGTTAACAACACAAAACGTCATTTCCAACAGGAAGTACTTTCATTTTAAAAACTCGTATTTATGCATATGAACATTAAAAGATATCCTTTTTCCAAACAACAACAACAATAAAAAAGCACTGTGGTGGCCGTTTTTGTTTGGGCCAAACCCTGCTTTTTGCTTGGGACTTAAAGAGTTAAGTGGAAAATCGCCGATTATATTTTGCTAGATTTTGTGCAGAACGATTTACTAGATAGGTCCGAAATATATTATCCTCTAAGTTTTACTGTGTTACAGTGGATAGCAGAACAAATAATAATTTCTAGCTAAACTCTTCCAGCTATGAAATAAATTTAAGTAACTGCTAATAACCAGTCAGAGAATATTTTAACCAACTAGTAAAGGCACCGTTCATCATGAGTATTGACGAAATATATGTATTTATTTCTAATTCATGGTAATCGTTTTTTTAATGACTAGAATTTATTTCACGGGAGTTTTAAACGATAAGACTAGCTTTGAGCTTGTAATTTGTAATTTAAAGTTAAATAACTGAAGTGAATATATTATATTTTACGCGAGGTAGGACAGGAGTGAGAATACTATATTATGGTTAAGCATTGTATTTTTCTCTTCCTTTATACAGTATTTAGGTCAAACCCAAAATCTACCAGCGGCTTCCATGTAAACCTGAGAGTAATCATACTAAAGAACATTTCTTATATTAGTAATTGGGTTTTTCTCAAGGTAAACCTGTCTGAGGTTGTGTTTACACCCAGAAAGAGAAAGAATACCAACCCAAAGAACATTAAGAGTGACTTGGTAACTGGCATTTGATCCAGATTTATTGTTCCAATCTCATTTACATTCAGTCCCATCGTGGCTGTCGTAGATTTTTGATAGGGGAATTAAGACTTGGGTTGGTCCCTTCTGAATAGATTAGAATAAGCGATAGCAACAGTGAGAGATAATAATAGAAATAGATTTCCACGAGGGAGATGGAGAAATTAATAGTCTGTCCCTGAAATCGAGAATCTTCTCTCTTTCAGCCTATCTTTTACAACAGATCTAGAGGAGTCAGACAGTCTATTATAATATATATTAATATATATATACATTCACATACACACACACATATGTGACGACAGTTAGACGCACAGACGTGGAAAAACTATAACAATGGAATATAGATATGTTGGAACGAGCTGACCGACACGCTTGAATAAAGTTTATGTAAATTTATTAACATAAGGAAAATTTACCACAACACATAAATGTTAATATCAAGCATAGAAAATACATATAACGTAATGAATTACTACAAGTACAATAGACCCATAGGTGTAATCCTTTCCCTCTATGTAGAGCCCACGATCCCGTTAGAAGAAAAGTGATAGCCCCAAAGAGTCACAGATATATACGCTATGTTCTATGATTTCTCCTCTATAGTTTAAGAACAGAGTGGATACCCTAATCTATCCTAAGAGGAAAATGTCATTTGCAACAATCTTTGCATAAATGAAATTACAAAATGGGTGCCTGAATATAAAAAATGGAAAAAGAATCACTCGTTCTGCTTTCACTCTGTTCTTTCAGCAGGGGCCCCTGTCTCACTTTTCTTACCTAAAATCTTGCTGGTGTTCGCCGTCTGGCGCAAACTTTAGGACACCCACACACTTTAATCTGTCTTTCTCTTGATGAAGCGGATCCCAGCTCTGCAGATTTTGGTTTCATCCAATGTTCCGGGGAGCGTCCTCTTCATGCGAATATTTTTTCAGACCAAGGTTAGTGTCACTTGAATCAGTTCAGGTAAGAATTAGTTTTAGACGGGCTCAGTGTCAGAATCACGAGGTTTCCCTTACGTAGGAAAAATGGCAGGTTTGATACTTCTCTCACTATAAAAATTCTTGGTCACACCACAGTTAGTCAAAAATGTCGGAATGTTAATGTTTTGTAATTTTTCTCGCCACAGGGCTGCAAGTACATGAGAGTTTGTGAAGAAATATAATCTGGCTCAATAGGCCCAGTATAGGCATTTAGTCTTTAAAACCGTTAGTGATATTTGTACTCTGTTTATTTCTGGAGGGACACACACTGCCAGACATGTGTTAACTTGTAAACCCACGTGGTTAAAGATAAAAATGTTTCTTCTCTCAGTCGTACTAAAACCGCTGGTAAAAGTTGGGCTGACCCAAAACTGTATAAGGAAGAGAAAAGTACAAAATACTTAACCCTAATATTCGCTTCGTTTATAACTTACAATATAACTGCAAGCGTAGAGCTTGTCTTAACGTTAAAACTCCCGTGAAATAATTATGATCGTTTAAAAAAATCAATCATCATGAATTAGAAATACCTACGTATTTCGTCAATACTCAATGATGACTCAGTGCAGTTATAAGTCAGTTACAATATACTCGAACTGGTTACTAGCAATTTAATTAAATTTTATTTACAGCTGCATTAGTTTAAGCTAGAAATAATAATTTATTCAGCTTTCCACTGTAACACGACAACTAGAGAATATTGTCGTAAATTTTATTTGAGGTAGGTCTTAGAAATAGTGGTCCCGTTAGAGTGAAGAATGATGGTGAAGGCTCTATGATAGAAAGGGGTAAGAAATAGATAGTTGATTCACAAGGGTGCTGGAAAGAGTAAGGACAGTCTCTGAAATCGGTTAATCTTCTCTGATTTGCCTATCTTACGACAATTTTATATATCTGTAGACTCCTAAATCTCTCCTGGCTAAATAATTGTGGCCAGTTTTCCAAACACTCATGTACACACACCAATTTGGTGCTACAAACACACAGACGTGAATACAAACTACATATAACAGATATAGGTAATGGGTCGGCCAACACAGTAATAAAAGGTTATGGTGTTTATTATCATCTAAACAAAAATCACAACATTTAGCATGGTACAGTCAATGATCATAGTTACAGAAAAATACAAATAACAAGGTTGGGGGGGGGGGGGGGGTAGTTTGAAGAATAGTATCCCAATATGCCCTTCCCGCTTGTATAGACAAAAAAAACCAGCCCAAAGACAAGTGTTATCAGAAAGAGATAATTTAACCCAAAAATAGATTACTTATTCTGATAGGGGTTTTTACAATAATTGGTATAGGGTGTAGGAAAACAAGTCCTAGTATTCTCCAAGTTATCCCTTTACTAAGCAAATTAAGGGAGGGGAAGTACGCAAAGGTAAGCAATCCCATTTACAGAGAACAATACAAGGAATACAGTATAAGGATATTTTCCAAGTAACGAGAATAAAAGTTGTGCTAATATATCTCATTCATTCATGCACGCTCGTGATGGCCATCACCCATACACACTTACCGATCGTTGAATCTGGCACTCCATAGAAATAACACAAACAGCAATTTAATACTCAACAGAACGTATGAGTCTTTTCCTTCGTTTTCCAGCCCCAGATTAGCGGGTTTGGCGTTTAACAAATTTTCCCGTAATCGCTGGAAGGTGAAGCTTTAGTGTTTCTTTGGATTTTCTCTAAAGTTTCTATGGGATGGCACTGTCCCAGGTATTAGGTATGAGAAGGTAGTGGTCTCCTGGGTTTCACCGCTGGTGGTGGAAACTTCTATAGCGTGATGACAAAGACTGATCAGTGAGGTATGTTTTTTTTCTTCGGGGTTTTTAATCCAGTGAAAAATACGTGACTGTCAGTGTACATAAATGATATATTCTTTTCCACAGTAGAACAGTAAACATTATATATCGCTTCTGGCAATTGGTCTTCTCCAGTTAATCTTTACAGACTTAATTGATTTATGATTTAAATGTTCTTGGGTTGCTTTTTCTCATGTAAATTTAGACAGCGAGACCGCAACGGGCTGCCACAAGATTATATTTAAATGTTCAAAAAATTCTGGATGTTTGAAGAACCGAGTCTGGAGGACTCTATAAAATTGCTGGGACGCAAAGGTGTATGATCATTCTATGTGAAAAAATAGAAAACATGAAATCAATAAACCCAATACGTATCATATTTTTACGCGCGATAAATTTACATTTAAGCCTATTTTATACACTCGCGTATTCAATTATATATATTTAAGAAAAACTCTCCGCGAGTCTAATGGTTAAACACACACACACACACACACACACACACACACACACACACACACACACACACACACACACACACACACACACACACACACGCGCACACACGCGCACACACGCGCACACACGCGCACACACGCGCACACACGCGCACACACACACACATATATATATACAGAACTAAACTGTATTAATTGGTTATAAATCCCTTAACGGCTCCTAAAATTAATTTAAGCATCTGTTATCTTGGGAATTAACGTATAGATATATCATTTAATTTACAACTGGAAACTTTTGAAATGGGTTCATTTAATAAGTTTAAATTAACACAAAATCCAGTAAAATAAAAATGAAAGAACTCGACCACTGATCACTTGAACTAATATATTACCACTGGCCAAACAGAATGACTTTAAGACTCCAATATAGAAGATATGCACAGGAAATCTTGTTCTATACAGCTAGTACTTTGTTCAAACTCTCTGGCGCAAATGATAAACGCATTCTTTAGTGGTCTCAATACATAATTAAAGAATTGAAGGATCAGGGGGACACGCGAAAGTTCACAACTTTTTTGAATTCAGGGAACTTTCGCGATTCTTCGCCGCCAGTTCCCGCTCTATTACCCAACTCTTCTTACCGCTCGTCTTTCCCGTTCGTCTCGTTCTGCGAGCGATTTTCTGGTTCACACTGAGATGTTAAACGACGGCGTGACTCTGCTTCGTCCGTTCTGGGGACCAACACTGCCTTTGATCGTTAACCGCTTTCCTCGTTGGACTCTGGCAACGCCCTACTAGGTGGGAGGACTGGCAAAGTAGGAAATTAACTGCTTATAGTCGCTCTAGAGATTGGCAGTAGGCGTGGTTTAACCTCCCCTAAGACAAAGCGATGTCCTGGAGGCACGCATGAAACTATCTACATATTAATTATCCAACGTGTTGAAAATCCACGTGGAAATGATGCATACTAATTTTCCCAGGTGGTAGAATTCCCCGTTGCTATTGTGCATGCTAATGAGCCGCGTGGAATCCACATTGACTCTTGTGTTGCACACACATCCAGGGGCTGCGATGTTATACGAGGCTACCATCCTTTATCATCCATCAATTCAGGGACTTCAATTTTCATACTATACGTACGTCACAAATATAACAGACTTATGATTTAATCCCTCTGCACAGAAATCTAACTAGTGAAAATAAAATAGGCGATTTACCACTTAAATCACTCACAAAATACTAGATATATAATATTTACCTCATCACAGAACTACTAAGAACTATATCCAATTCGACCAACTAAATGATGCTTCTATTAACAGAGATCTTAGGAATCGAAAGCTAGATGGCAATCGACCAACTAAATGATGCTTCTATCAACAGAGATCTTAAGAATCGAACGCTAGATGTTTCTAGTCTTGACTGCGGAGTACTGAATGAATTTAGTCTAAACTACTGGGGTTTATATCTTATGAAAAGAAATGATTTCCTAATTCTCGAAAACCCGAAATAGTTCCCGTCTTAACACCTACATAAAACTCAGACTAAACTCAGCTAAACAGCAATAAAAATGCGTTGCTAAATAAGAAAAGAGACAGGCGAAGGTATGAATGGGAGAGTTTCATTTTTAACAATCAGACGAATGCGAAAAAAAAGAAAGAATAAAAGAGCGATAATAAAGTAGAAGACACGGGTAGAATAGAGAAAAGATATAGAAATTTATTAATCATAAATCTCTTTGCGACTGTGGCGACCTAACAAACCTTAACATTTCCGACGTTTGATCATTTGTGGTGTGATCAAGAATTTTGTACTGACAGAAGTTTCCGACCTGACATTTCATAAGTACTGGAAAACTCAATATTCGGACATTGTGAGCACGTTGACATATATTACCTGAACTGATTTGAAGTGACATAAACAGTAATCCAGAAACAATATGATAGTAAAACGAACGCTCCCCGGAGAAATTGGATTTAACCTGTCTCTGTAGAGCTGGGGTTCTCTTTTGCCAAAATAACACTGGAGTTGCTGTGGGTGTGTGTCCCGTAAAATTTGCGTCAGAAGGTGAAAATCAAGTTTGTAGGTAAGAACGAATGTCAGTGGCCACTGTTGTATTGATAGAAAGAAAGCAGGAATGAGTGGTTCTTTGATCGTATAATTCATGTACCCACTTTGTATTTTTTTAAATGCAAAGTTCTTTTTTGCTAATACTGTTTCCCTTTCAGAATAGATTAATGTATAAACTCTGTTCTTTACTGTAGAGGGAATTTCTAAACCATAGCGTATAAATCCTTGACTCTTTGGGGGTTAATAACTTTTCTTCTAACGGGAATTTTGTCTCAACAGAGGGAGGGAGGTTTAGACTTATGAGTCTATTTTCTTGATTATTTCATTAACTTTATGTTTACTTGCATTTGATTTGATGGTCATAATATTGTTGTTGTGAAGTTTCTTTATGATAAATAAAATTTACATAAACTTAATTTACATGTGTCCGTCAGCTTGTCCCAAAAAGATCCATATTCCACTGATGTAGTTTTTCACGTCTGTGCGTCTAACTGTCGTCACGTATGTGTGTGTGTGTGTGTGTGTGTGTGTGAGTGGTGATATATATATATATATATATATATATTTATATATATATATATATATATTTATATATATATATATATATATATATATATATATATATATATATATATATATATATATATATATATATATTTATATATAATATATATATTTTATATATATATATATACCCACAACGAACAATTAGGTATAAAATGGACAGATGGAAAGTCCCTGGAAGACCTTGATTTTGCAGATGATTTAGCATTCTTAAGCCCAACACCCAGACAGGCCCAAGAAACAGTAAATAATCTGTGTCATCTCTCGGTTAAAATAGGTCTCCAAATAAATGCCTCTAAAACTAAAGTTACGAACTTTTCTAACGAGACTTTTGATATCATCCTGAACGGGGAAAAACTACAGAAGGTTGAAAGTTTCAATTAGTTAGGCAGTAAAATGACTCAGGATGGTGACACAACAAGAGGAATTCATACTAGAATTGCTTTGGCAGCTAGCGCCTTCAATAGATTATCTAACATTTGGAAATTACGATCACTGGATATACATACCAAGCTTCGTCTGTTTGATTCGAATGTTATCTCAGTGTTAACATACGGTTGTGAAAGTTGGAAAATCACAAAATCATTGGAGAACAAGCTGAATACATTCGAGAACAAATGTCTTAGAAAACTCATGAACATCAGTTGGAAAGAATTCAAGACTAATCGACAAATAAGAGAAGACTCTAAGCAGAAATATGTCTCCGACTATATAAGGAAAAGACGATGGTCATATATCGGTCATATCCTACGAATGCAAAACAACAGAATACCACTACAGGCGCTCACTTAGGTTCCTGAGGGTAAGAGGAAAAAAGGAAGAACGAAAGAAACACTTACAAGAACAATAATAAGAGAAGGAAGAACGTTGGGCCTAAATAATGTGCAAGAGTTAAGAGGAGTGGCGTCACAACGAACAACCTGGAGAGCACTGGTTTCTGCCTTATGCGCCATGTTTGGCGCTTAAAGAATTTATTATTATTATATATATATATATATATATATATATATATATATATATATATATATATATATATATATATATATATATATATATATGGGACCTAAGACGCGTCAACAGTGAGAAATGCAGTTAATGAGCCATAGCTAGACTGCTTGCGTCAGGGTCAGCGAACCAGAGCTGACCAAGACCCTACTCCACCTCCAAGTGGTGTTCCTGGAAACAGGCTGCATCACCGCAGTCTGGCTGAGCGAGTAGGGATCGAAGAGGGTAGGCTAACCCTGTCCCAAAAATGCCGTGCTGAAGTCGAGTGTGTCGGCCGAAAGGCGCAAATATCACAGCTTCGCTGTAAACGGACACCACGCAACCAACGTCCTTTTCAGGATGAACGAAGAAGAAGAATATATATATATATATATATATATATATATATATATATATATATATATATATATATATATATATTGTAGTAGACTGTCTGACTAAGTTCTGTTGTAGAGATAGGCTGAACGAGAGAAGCTTCTCGATTTCAGGGACAGACTCTAACTAGTTTCCACCATCTCACTCGTGAAAATCTATTTTTGTTACATTACCTCTCACTGAGCTATCACCTGTTCTAATCTATACAGAAGAGACCAATCTATGTCTTAATTCCCCTATCAAAAATCTACGACAAATGTGTGCCCGTCCGAAGGATTTTGAACTTAGAACAGGCAGACGAGACGACAAATGTGGGCTCGTTTTCCGGGAATTGAACTCAAATCCTGAGCAAGTAAGACAGACAATTTCTCGTTTACCGGGATTTTGATCTTATAATCTTTATAGTCTAGATAGAGAAAGAGTGTGGTTGTCTCGTGGAGTAATATATCTTTAAAAATAACTATCCCCTAGACAAACGATCTGTTTATTGGCTTGCTGACCACACAAATATAGCTATTGTTTTTCCACAGCAGTGTTAGATTATATATACAATTAATTTACAGGGTGATCTTTGTCGGAGTATGTTATGTATTGATTTTGTAATACAAAGCCGCTGGTAGTGTGTGATTGTGTAACAATCATAGGGTTTTAATTTTTAAGCAGAAGGTGACTTGAGCTAAGCTAAGGAGCGCGTTCAGACTATTTAGTCCAGTAAATTGCCTCCCTTACACTTGTCACCTTTTTTTAAAATTTCCTCGCATGAGGTTGCATATTTTGTCCTCGCATGAGGTTGCATTGGCCCCGCCCCAAACCCGGCCCTGGTCAAGACCACATGTCTTAACACAAGATGACCCAATGACAACATGTGTCATTGTAGTGGTCTTCTGTGTTCTCACACAAAGAACCTAATGACATGAATGTCACTACTGGTCCCTGTGTCTAGACACATGATCCTAGCCAAAGGCCGGATATTTTTTTTTCTCCCTCGCATGAGGTCGCATATTTTTCTTCGCATGAGGCCGCATTGGCACCCGCCCCAAACCCGGCTTTGGTCAAGACCACATGTTCCAACACAGGAAGACCCTTTTTTTACCTCGCATGAGGTCGCATATTTTTTCCTCGCATAAGGTCGCATTGGCACCCACCCAAACCCGGCTCTGGTCAAGACCACATGTCCCAACACAGGAAGACCCTTTTTTTCCCCTCGCACGAGGTCGCATATTTTTTCCTCGCATGAGGTCGCATTGGCACCCACCCCAAACCCGGCTCTGGTCAAGACCTTTTTTGTTCCCTCTCGCATGAGGTCGCATTAGCACCCGCCCCAAACCCGGCTCTGGTCAAGACCACATGTCCCAACACAAGAAGACCCAATGACAAAATGTGTCACTGTAGTGATCTTCTGTGTTCTCACACAAAGGACCTAGTGACACATGAATGTCACTGTACTGGTCCCTGTGTCTAGACACATGATCCTATTTTTTTTTTCCTCGCTTGAGGTCGCATATTTTTTCCTCGCATGAGGTCGCATTAACCCCCCCCAAACCCGGCCCTGGTCAAGACCACATGTCCCAACACAAGAAGACCCAATGACAAACTGTGTCACTGTAGTGATCTTCTGTGTTCTCACACAAGAGACCTAATGACACATGAATGTCACTGCACTGGTCCCTGTGTCTAGACACATGATCCCAGCCAAAGGCCAGATATTAGGGCATTGGGTTTCACAGCATTATTTGCGCTGTAGACAAGGTTCAGATGAACGGTGATTTGGGTTTGATAAAATAAAAGAGTATAAGAAAATGGTTTAGAAAATTTGAGTGGTCTAGAAAACAGGCTATTTGTCTTAAAGATGGGAGATAAAGGGTTGTACACCTAAGCTTAGAGGGAAAGTGAGAGAACCCTTTAAATCAAAGCTACTGAAAACAAGGCTGATTTACACTTAGATAGTTTCTATGAGTACACAGTTATGGTGTAGAGAATTTGCATATCATGATTGTTCTAGTAAGACTTAGAGAAGGGACTGTAATATTAAAGCAAAAACCTCCAAGGGAGACAACAAATAATTAACGCCCCTTACAGGTTTGTAAGTTGGGAAGAAAAACAAACGCATGAGAAAAATATGAGTAGGGTGTAAACAGTTACGGAACAAAGCTCACTGAGTTGCCGGAGTGGAATTAAGCAAGAGTTTGTGATCAGTGAGTAGGAACAGGACAGACCAATCGGATTGACTGATAAACAAGAACGGATCATGGGACAATGATTTGAAGGACAAAAGAAATTAGTCCGGGCTGTGTAACCAAAGTGGCAAGATGTGTATTGCCGGGCTCTCAAGAAGTGAATCATGTGGGTGAAAGAAGTTTGCACAGAACAAATAGATAGCTTTAGACTGATTAGCGGTAGCAATTCAGAGGACTAGATTGAACTGTGTTTTAAAAAAAGGGCTAGCTCCTAGGTGTGATAGTAGGGAACTGTGATAAGTATTTGGATTCTTTATAATTATGGTAAGATGACTTTTGACTTTTATTATGCATAAACTATATGAAGGGAGACATGTTTCAGAAATACGGTCAACATATTATCAGAGGGTAATGACGCTCATATTTAAGGAAGCCTGCAACAAAAGAGAACATTGAAGCAAAGGCACGATTAAAAATGCAAAGTGGATAACTTTTATTAGCAGATAGCCAGGATGGGCTGTTATATAAAGGAGATGAGGCTTAGTCATAGACTAAGATAAATAAGCAAGGGTTTTGCAACACACTGACATCCATGAGATCAATCATGCGCTCTTTCACTTCAGCGTAAGTATCAATGCTGCCACAGAAGTACCTGACATTGTTTAATTTGCAAATATAAACTTTGATTTGATTATGATGCAATTAATAGAGTTAAGCCTGACCAGGTTGATACAAGAGAGAAATAGTATACAAGGACTTAGGGAGGCTTTAGCAAGAGTCCAGAGGATATAGGAAGAAAAGGAGGCTAAAATGTTAACAGACTATTATATATATATATATATATATATATATATATATATATATATATATATATATATAAGCCAGAGTCTGCAGAAGAGGTAATAAGTATACCTTTGAAACCTAGATTGAATCAGGGTCTGGATGTATAGATTGAAATGGAGATTTATGTCATATGCACTCTGTTGGAAAATTGTGGATCTTGTATCATGTAAATAAAACTGTTTTCATTTGGAATACCACCACACCAGTTGGTTTGATTTATAAAAGGTTGTGGAGTGGGTGCGTGAATAAGGTATAAACTCATATCTATATATCAGGAAATACTGCTATACGAAGTAGTCACTGTCTAACAACAACAAGAAGGGAAGAACGAGTCCAGGGTAATAAAAGAAACGAACCATAGCTCATCCAGGAATCGACAACTCTGGCGGTGATGGCCAGTCAATAAGAGATAGTTCTTACTTGGAAGATGAGTCAATAATGTATATTGACAACTTGAACATACAACAACTAGGCCTGCCATTTGTCACATAGTTTACCTTAAAAGAAGACCCTGCACTGTGACACACTAACTGACTTCAGGGGTGACTTGATAGTGGACTTAAAAATTAAGGGAGATTTTTTTTCTTTCTCCTTAAAATTTTGTTGTTATAAAATAGTTTTGTTTCCATTGTAGTACTTGGTTTTTTGGTCAATGATTAATCTTAATTACCATTTATTTGGCGTAGTCGTCTGCATTAGGAGCTTAATTGCCAGTAATAGCAGCGATAGTTAGACAATTAATAAAGGAGGAGGTATCCCAGTTAAATAGTTTTTGGGTTTTGTTTGTATTTTTTCGTAAGTGGTAGGGAACCAGTGTATCCTTTTTCTTACTTCCTTCTCGATTAAGTCTCAATCAGTTATTTACAATGGCTGAGCGGGCAAAGCTTAGGCAGATGCTCAGAGAGGAAGCTAGGGAAGAGGGATTGGAAGGAGAGGAAGTGAAAGCATTTGTCAGGGACGAACTTGACAGAGCAGAAGCTAGAGAGAAGGAAAGAGAAGAGCGTCAATTACAGCAGAAGAAGATGGATGAGGACATGGAAATTCGCAGGGCACAGCATGAGGAAAGAGAAGGAACGACAGTATGAGGAAAGAGAGGAGGAGAGACAGCATGTGGAAAGAGAAAATGAGCAACGATGACAGCATGAGTTGGCGCTCAAAGCTCTAGAGGTTGAAACTCGTGGGGCTGCCTCTACCTCCAGCAATGGAGAGTCTTCTCATTCTTCCTTAACTGATCCTTCTAACACTCAATCTCCTCAACTCATCGCTATGTCTTTCGCTCTAGAATCTTTCCCTTTGCCCTAATGAGAAGATTGACACGTATCTAGAAAAATTCGAGAAAATCGCAAATCTGTGCGGTTTAGAGAGGTCGCGTTGGTGTATCACACTTTCCCAGGCTTTAAAAGGGTTTGCGTATGAACTTTACTCAAAATTGGAAAGCAACCAACAAGACAATTACGACGTGTTGAAGAAAGCTTTACTTGAGCGCTTTGAAATGAACGTTCGCAAATTTTTGCAACTGTTCCGTAACAGCAGAAATGAGGGCTCTGAAACTTTTCAGCAGTTCTCTTCTTGTCTGAAGGGATACTTGACAAAGTGCCTGGAGCTTTCACAGCTCGCCTCTACCTATGAAGGACTTAAGGAATTTGTTATAACTGAACAAATAAAAAACACTTTGTCGAGTGACACCCGTCGATCTTTAGCTGAGCAAGGGGCAGAAAAGCTGGAAGACATTTTGGAAAAGTCTGAGCGATATCATAATGCGCTGGCCGAACTGCCATCCACAAAACGTAAACCGACAGAAGACCTTTCTCGGAAGAATAATCTTGACCAATCTTCCCATTCTTCTCAGCAGCATAACCACAGAGAAACTGGACCCCAGAATTCCGCTCCTGAAAAATCTAAGTTCTACAAAAACAAGTATCCCACCAACAATAAACAATCTGATCAACCCAACCGTCCTACATAGCAGCGCGGTCAGAAAGGACAAGGTGACAAAGGGAGAACCCCTGTGCACGGGACATATGATCAGAGCGAGCACACCGAGCCTAAACGCATCGGATGCTTACAAACAGTCTCGCAAGGTAGAA
>JAMPIV010005590.1:0-82500 GCA_024509875.1 Oreohelix idahoensis | reverse complement strand
TGCTCTGTTCGCCATAACCCGGACAACCAGAAGGACGAAACTACCAAGAAAGAGTTTGAGCAGAGTATCCAACACCCAACATTAGATAACTCTTACCTCAACTCATTATTTCTGTGTAGGAAAGCAGAGTTACGACAAGCGCAGAAGGATGACATTACCCTAGCACCGTACTCTGAACAGAGTCAGATCACGATACCCCATGCTTCAGCTGGAACATTTTACAAAGAAGATGGAATTTTTTATCGACGGACGATGCAAGGGAATCTCCCCTTAAGACGCTCTGTTATGAAAGCGACCCACATATCCACATCGGGAGAACATATGTCAGTGGGAAATACCATGAATAATGTCCAGCAGATTTATTTTTGGCCCAAAAGGTTGGCAGACGTACGTCACAACTTTCAAAACTGTACACATTACCAAGCGACAAATTCTATCACTCGCCACTGATATACGGGACGAGTGGAGAGACAGACTGTCGCACAGTAAAAACCCATGGAGAAGTGACAGCCTGTTAAGTAATGTTTTCGAGTGGGAGTTAAGTGTTTGGGATTCTTACGTACGGGTCTGATTTTTATAGACACGCTAGTAAGCACGTTTAAAGTTATGAGATGATTTTTTATTTAGGTGCTTGAACATAGCTCAACTGAGTATGTGTTCGGTTTTTTTAAACATAAAGAAAGTGTTCAAATGTTCTTAGTAGTAGTTGGGGGAGAGATACGGGTGAGCTGGGCTCACATATCAAGCTGTTAGTTCGCGCTTGAGTGAAGATGTACTGAGTTGTTTTGAGAAACTATAATCTCGGTTATTAGGTATCTGGCAGAGCTTCGAGACGGGTTTTATAGTCTCGCTAGTGTGTCCAGAATTTTATTTTCTGATGGATTGTATATTATTACCATTTATGATGAGTTGCTGTTGATGCACTCAATTTTCTGATGGATTGTATATTATTACCATTTATGATGAGTTGCTGTTGATGCACTCAAGTTCCTGATGGATTGTATATTATTACCATTTATGATGAGTTGCTGTTGATGCACTCAAGTTTCTGATGGATTGTATATTATTACCATTTATGATGAGTTGCTGTTGATGCAATCAAGTTTCTGATGGATTGTATATTATTACCATTTATGATGAGTTGCTGTTGATACACTAAAGTTTTTGATGGATTGTATGTTATTACCATTTATGATGAGTTGCTGTTGATGCACTCAAGTTTCTGATGGATTGTATGCTTTTACGATGTGTGCTGAATTGCTGTTTATGTGATCGATTTCTCTACGGATTATACCTGCCATCATACCTTGTGATTTGCTGTGATCTGTTGTCCATGATGTCAACGTTACTGTCGTAAATAAACTGTGTATAAGTTGAAAACTAGTTGGTCTATTTCCTGACCCAACGTTACTGTTGTGTGGGTTTACATCAGATATTTACAAACCTAAAGAACTCACGACATTCGCCCATTATATTTACACACCTGTCGGCCACTAACAGTAAGCCCGACATTACTGACATCGACCTTGTCAGTGGTACTACACCACAACACCCACCACAAACAATCAACAATAACAGAAACCATTAACAGAACAGCTTGTAACGAATTTCTACAGTAACAGAAGTGGTATCTCCAGTGATATGGGGTACGATACCAAGAACAGAAGTAGGATCTAACAAAAGTTTAACAGCATTCCCCAGAACATCAACTAACATAATTTTTTGTGATATACAAGTCAAGTTATACAGTGTTGAAAGGGCGAGTTTTCGTGTACGAGATTTTCAACTAGACGTCAACTAGTACGTTTCAAGGACCTGAGAAGCTGGGAGATCCAGTCTACAGACCGTGTGATACCCGATGCCCATCGTTGGCGTTTTCGCGAAGGCCGGGAGTTCTTTTTTGAAGATAAGTGGTTTTTGTATGTGCAATGTGCCACTGGTACATGTTAACGAGCCTTTCTTGATAGCGTGTACTATTTGTTCTATTTAGTGTTCTATGTTCCATGTTTTTGCGGGTTTGGTTTGGAGGTGACTTACGGTAGGAAAGATCCCAGTTTTTCATTCCAGGGCCTACGTAAGCGTTCTTTAGGGACACTCTTGCAGATTTCCCGCAGTGGAAATTCCAGCATTGTTGCTGAAGGAGTTTCAGTCCACTGTGTTTGGTGATCTGTGACACCATTGTTTAGGTGTGACGAACTGTTTTATTGTCGTTATTGTGGTATTTTTTTTCTGTGCCTTAGTTTCTTGATTAATTTGTTTGTGATTGTCATTCCCAATCTTACTATAATTTATTTCTATACAAATTTTTTGTTTATACACTGTGCTGTTGCTTGTCTTGTCACTCCTCTTGCAGTGTCATTGCATTCTTTGCAATATTTTTTTCTTTAGTTCTGCTTTCTTGTTTATTTGATTCTGCGAACGTTATCATTTTTCTTGGGTATTTCGTCTTGGTTTTTGTCATTTTCCGTACCTTCAGCATGTATTTCTTGTCTTAATGTTATACACTTAATGATTTATTTATAATTATATGCTATATTTGTATACAAGTTCTATTAACAAGGACTTGCCACCCACTAATTAGGGATAAGATTAACTTTTTAGATAATATCTTAGATAAGTTAAATATCTTATAAAATTAGACATAATGTCTAGTTTGGACTATTTCATCAAGCAAGGGAAGGCGCTTGGTATGGAGCCTGAAGAGTTAAAACTATTCGCAACCGTTGAGTATGCAAAAGTACAGGAAGCTGAAAAACAGAAACTTCAGATGGAAATGGAAGATAAAAAACTTCAAATGGAAGCTGAAGATAAAAAACTTCAAATGGAAGCTCAAAAACGTCAAATGGAAACTGAAAAATATAAACTTCAAATGGAAGCTGAAGATAAGAAACTTCAAAGGCAAATGGAAGCTACTGAGAACGAAAACCGTAGACTTCACGAGCAAAAGTTGTTCTCTATGGAACTTGAAAAAATGAAGGTAATGAATGAAAGTAATACACACAATGCTACGGACACTCAAACAACTTCACATAGGACCAATTCTAATTTCTATAAGATCAGATTGCCTTTTTTTAGACCTATCTCCGATGACGTCTTATTCTATCTGAATAGGTTTGAACTCACATGTGAGTCTCATAAGATAGATAAGTCGGAATACTGTACACGACTTATGGAACTACTTTCAGGTGAAGCTATGACAGCTGTAAGTATGTTGGAAGGTCCTGATAAGAATACCTACGATACTGTCAGAGCTGTGTTATTAAAAAAATATCAACTTGATGAAGACGGCTATCGTCTCCGCTTTAAATCTCTATTGCCGGAGACTGGAAAATATTTTTCTGAATTTATAGCAAATATTCGTCTTACGTTCTCACGTTGGGTTGAGCTCTCAAAAGTGAGCACACATATGAAGCCCTCATGGACTAATTGCTTCATGATAAAGTCATGTCGTCAGTTAACACTTCTTTTCTTTCCTTTCTACATGAGCGAATGCCTACAAACTTGAACGAAATGGAACAATATTGTCGCCAATATGTAACGGCACACCCAAATGTAATTTTTGGCCACTCTCAAGGCAGAGAGGGTTTACCCATGGCTTCGGCAATACTTTTCGCCGTAGATCACAAAGTGTTGATCGCAATTTTGGTAAGGGAGATTATCGTGATTTTAGACAGTACCAAGGGAGTTCATCACGTAGTAATTCTCCTTCTCCAAGAAACTGGAGACAATTAATGGACCTACAAACATTTTGGGTTCCAACCATTCTGGAAATTATGGAAGGGATAAACTACACTAGGGGATTATCAATTTTAGGGGTAAATTTTTTTCTCGGAGGCAACAAAATTCATCTAATAGATATTTTCGATCCAAAGGTAAATAGTAATCGCATACAATTCTTTCAACTGGGGTCCAAATCAGAATAATGGTCCCAATAGAGACAATTTAATTCAATTGGTCCAATAGAGGAAATAACAATGGTCCCAATAAAGATAATATTATAACTTGATTCGATCTCGATATAGTGGATAGTATCTCCAAATGATAGATCGCATCGCCATGCTACCTCTACTCCAACAGGACTCATCATTATTTGTTTAATCATGGTAACAATAGCTAATAATGTCACGCGCTCTATGGGGGTTCCAACGGCCGGACAGCTGAGTCTATTCTGTTTTTTTGCGGCTCGAGTGAAGTCCCCTTGTCACCTGCCTGGAGCCGTATTTTATCTCATTGTCGTATGGCGGTTCCTATATAGTCTTTCATTGTCCCGCCACGTAGAATTACTTGCAAACTACGTTTGCAATCTTTAGGGTACTTACCATTGTCCAGGACCAGACATGTTTTAATTCGTCCGTCGTCCGACCAAACAAGTACTTACATTTAAGTCCAAAGTGTTTGTTGTGTAATATATTATATAAATATATATACTATATATTGTATATATATAATATTTAGTATATATATATATATATTTATATATATATAGATATTTATTTAAAGGTAAATATATCAAATATATATATATATATATATATAAATATATATATATATATATATCATATTATATATTATGTATATTTATATATATATATATATATATATATATATATATAAATATATATTAGCATTATCTGATATTTTAGCTGCAGTTATACTAATATTAAAAGTCGTCAATGAGGGAGTTGTATAATTTGGCGGGTAATGTAGACAATGAGAAATGAAGCTATAAAATCGTATTTGTTCAAACATCAATTACACAACAAGCGATCTCATTCCTATTTTAATGTGACGTCACATTTCTTTAAACCCCCCCTCCTGTAGCATCACGCAAATTTTATACCTCCCTCCCCCTAGCTGTGTGACGTCATATGTTAACAACCCCTAATCTCTATATCCATATAATCCACTTTGGAACAATATGTACAAGTTGATAAATCATAGTAGCAACGTAAGCAAATTAGTACATTCTTGTTGCAACAATTTGGGCAAGAAGAGATAATAGTAGCAATTATGTGCACAAGTTGATAAATCAACATAGCAACACAAGTTATTAAAACAAAATAGTAATTACATGCGTACGTTGATAAATCAATGTAGCAACACTATACGCAAGTTTATAAATCAACATAGCAACAATATGTGGATGTTTATAAATTAATATAGCAACAATATGTGGAAGTTTATAAATTAACATAGCAACAATATGTGAAAGTTTATATATTAACATAGCAACAATATGTTGAACTTTATGAATCATCATAGCAACAATGTGTGGAAGTTTTTAAATTAACATAGCAACAATATGTGTAAGTTTATAAATCAACATAACAACAATGTGTGGAAGTTTATAAATTAACATAGCACCAATATGTGGAAGTTTATAAACCAACATAGAAACAATATGTTGAAGTTTATAAATTAACATAGCAACAATGTGTGGAAGTTTATAAATTAACATAGCAACAATGTGTGAAATTTTATAAATTAACATAGCAACATTATGTGGAAGTTTATAAATCAACATAGCAACCATTTGTGGAAGTTTATAAATCAACATAGCAACAATATGTGAAAGTTTATAAATCAACATAGCAACAATATGTTGAAGTTTATAAATCAACATAGCAACAATTTGTGGAAGTTTATTAATTAACATAGCAACAATATGTTGAAGCTTATAAATCAAGATAGCAACAATATGTTGAAGTTTATAAATCAACATAGCAAAAATATGTAGATGTTTATAAATTAACATAGCAACAATGTGCTGAAGTTTATAAATCAACATAGCAACAATATGTGGAAGTTTATATATTAACATAGCAACAATTTGTGGACGTTTTTAAACCAAAATAGCACCAGTTTTTGGAAGTTTATAAATCAATATAGCAACAATAAGCGCAAGTAAATAAATCAAACGTAGCAATAGTATGCACAGATAATCAATCAAGGTAGCAACAACATGGGCGGGTTGATAAATCAGGGTATCAACTATTTGTGCAAGTGATAAATCAGCGTATGAACAAATTGATATAAATCTTGATGAAAACTGTCAAGCATGCACGAAAAATTGACCAGCACGTGAAACTCCCGGAAACAAATATAATATACTCTGAGTTTCTGTGAGTATTCACGTTGACACAATGCACGTGTTCATGTAATATGCCAGGTCTCTCATTATCTTCTCTCGGTCTCGTGACGATTCCACACCCCCAGGGCGCAGTGCGCGGAAGGCTACCCTGGGTGATCGATTCAAGAATTAAGACGAAGTGAGACAACAATTAGTAAAGTTATTGCTAAATTGTAAGGTATCAAATTTGTGTGCCCAATTACGAGATGCGCCGATCTTTCGCACTGTCATTATCTCAGCTGATGCAATGATCCTGTGATGTTGGTACTAGCCAAGCAATTCCGGGACTTAACTGCCTCCCGCGGATTTCAAAATAACATCGTTTTCTGCCTCAATTTCTCATGGTCATTTTATTTAATCTCTAAGGTAACAGTATGTAAAATGATCGTTGTGCACAAAGTTAACAAATATTGCTTACCAAGTTGTGTTCGGTTTGTACTAGTAAGTTTTGGTTGAAGAATTAAGTAGTTTTTGAAAATCACAGAATAAAAGCGCACGTACGGCCAGAAAGGGTTTCCTCGGATCCTTTTTGCCAACTGAAACGCTTGTCTGTGTGTATTGTTTGTTTGTTTTTCTTTTCCTCCCTTAGACTAGGAAGTGGTCACCTTTCTTCTTCAACTAATTGTCCCTGTATGCGATCATCGTCATTATCAGTCAATTACAGATCTCTACAAAGCACACGTGCTCTACAAAAACAATAGACGCCTTCTTGTTCGGGGGTCATCCATTCAAGGGTCTTCCATGTGTTCTTTATTCATTTCATTTCTGTTTCCAGCTGTCCCTTCTCGATGTGTTCTTTCCTCCCTCCATATCTCTTACCGGGGGTATTCCTGAAAAGGACCTGCCTTGCAACGTTGTAAGACGGTTTTTATTATCCAACACTAGGGATTCAACAAAGTAGACAAGACGTAATGAAACAATTATTCTCAACGGGAAAAAGAAAAGAAATTTAGAACATAAATAGGCTATAAGGAAAAAAAATAAAACTCGAATGTAATATTTGTTTATGTACCACTGGCGGATCTTGGCATTGTCCAAGGAAGGGGCGATATATCAGAATGATACCCCAACGCCCCCCCCCCCCTTCCATATTTACACAACAGCTTCGTGTGGATGTGCGTCTCTGTGGGCCAATGTTCAGTCCGCAATTGAATAAGCATGTGGCAGTCTTGCAGGATATGTTCGGCTGTCTGTTCTGCCTGTCCACACGTGCACAGGGGTGATGGAACCAATCTCAGTCTGTAATAAGTGACTGTTCACAATGATATGTACTAATATAAAATTGCACATTTTGAAAGTGCATCGTGTTCGTTATGGAGCAGCCGCAACGGGCTATGGAGTCCAGAACAATAACTTTATTTACAACATAATGGTTATTGTCAGAATTGCCTCAAGTTGGCCGCATGGATAAACCCAGGGTTGAAGTTGAAAGTCGCAACCAAGGTGGAATGGGTTCAATCCCCGGTGCAGGCGGGAAAATACCACCGGAGGCGGACTCTTGGGAGTGATGACCCAAGTGCGCTCACCACCCCCCTCCCCTTTTGTCGAAATGTAAATAAGATAAAGGACCGAAACAAGTTGTCCGACGGGGGAGCTGTTTCTGATGATCAGATTGTTGTAACGCTCCTTATAGAGTTTCATATCATGTAATTGCACATTTGTCAACAATAAAACAATAGCTCATTTCGTGAGTCAAGGTTAGATATAAAAGAAAACAACAATAACAAAATGTAATATATAATAATAATACTTAGTCGTTCCCCTTCTACAGTAAGGTGTAGAGGTAGATATAATAATAATAATAATAGTATTAATAATAATAATAAAATCCCCTTCAGTCATAATTGACTACGGGAATGCACCCCTGAGGTGACAGCCCTAAGTTGCTTATTTTCCTGGTGTTCCTTTCGACGTTTTCTCCTCTCGTCTGCTTGCCACGAGAGCTTCTTTTCGCTCGATCTGAGGTGGCGCCGTAGAGAGCATCGCCGCTTGGTGCGATCGGCAGCTTCATCCTCACAGGCGGCTGGATTTATGTCCAGTGCTCTCATGTCTCTCTTGCACACATCTTTGAACTTCAGCTGCGGTCGCCCAACTGCTCATTTGCCGTCTGCCAGTTGTCCATAGAAGATATCTTTCCGGAGCCGATCATATACCACGCGGCGGACATGGCCAAGCGAGCTGTCTGAGCAGTGCATACATGTTTTGAAGGCCAGCACGTGACAACACCTCGACATTAATCACTTTGTCCTTCCACGAACTACCGAGGATGTGGCGCAGATAACGTAGATGGAAGGTATTGAACCTACTTTCTTGCTTTGCATAGGTTGTCCATGTCTCGCTGCCATATAGAAGTATGCTGGTGATGCAGGCATTATATACTTCAGCTTTGTTCTTCGTTGTGAGTTTGGAGTTCCCCAACGATATAATAGAATATAATATAATGTAATGTAATATAATACGATATGATACGATACGATACGATACAATATAATATAATATAATATAATATAATATAATATAATATAATATAATATAATATAACCAATTGTCCAAGTGAAACATAGTTAATGAACAATGAACCAACCCTGCCAGCTTTTCCGGAAAATGCGGCAAAATCGCATTGCACCAAGATTGCTACCTTAAACACCCATTAAAATAGTACGCTTTTCATGAAGCATTCTTCGATACATTAGAAATATTTTACACCAGTTTTTCGGGAAAATTCGGAATCGACGCGCATTGGACCGTGCTTATGTTAAACTTTATCTTGAGTACATTTATAACCTTCCCATATAATCTATTGTTATCCCACAATAATCTATTGTTATCGGATTTCACAAATCTCTTGGCAAATAAACTGCCATGATGTAACGAAGAAGTTTAACAATTTCGTTTCATATTAAAAGAGTCACTCAATATCTATTCACGTCTTTATTTTTAACTTTAACATTCTGAATAAACTAATTGCAGAAGACTGTGTTTTTTTTTTTTTTAATACAAAGAATTAACAACTGCAGTAAATAAGGTGGACGCACCAGTTTAGAGTCAAACGATGCCAGCCTTTCTGTCACGTTAAGATGTCGCCATTATCCCGTGCTTTTAGCTTTGCCATGACAATCATACAAGATATAGAATCGTACACATATCCTGGCAGCAATATAGACAAAGTTGGAGGGACAGACAGTGATATCAAAATAAGAATACAAAAAGCACGAGGAGCTTTCATTGCATTGGGAAATATATGGAGATCAAGAGAAATCGGATCCAACACAAAAATAAGAATCTTCAACTCAAATGTGAAGTCAGTACTATAATATGGCTCTGAGACATGGAGAACAACAAAGACAACAACCAAAAAGCTACAGACTTTCATAAATGGGTGCTTGCGTAGAATAGAGGGATTAAAATGGTATGACAAGGTTACCAACGTGGAACTGAGGACAAGAACCAGACAAGTGCCAGTGGAACAAGAGATGAGAAGAAGACGATGGCGATGGATAGGACACACACTGAGGAAACCTGTTGATAGCATTACAAGGCAGTCCTTGTTCTGGAACCCCCAGGGCAAGAGAGGCAGAGGTAGACCAAGAAGCACATGGACAAGAGAGCTGGAAACAGAGGTGAAAATGATGAGGAGAACGTGGAAAGAACTTGATGGCACGTGACAGGAGGACTTAGCATTCGTTCGTTGAAGGCCTATGCTCCTTTTGGAGTTGAGGGTTATCAATGAATGACAATCAACAAAGCACAGGGGCGTTAATTTGATCATGTACGTCGTAGGTGTAAGAGTTCTTTGCTCATGGTTAACATTATGTTATGCTGACGGGAGGACGGAACTCAGACAATCTTAATTAATAGTATATATTCAGGACACAAGTTGTCAAGGCAACAATTTTAAAAATAATCGTACGTTTACGAAAAATGTTGTGGTTAAGGGGTAGAGCTACAGTGAAATGCTATTTTCGTTATTCATCAAATGATTTCAATGAAAATGCCCAGACCTAACCTACATCGATCCTAGATAAGCGTAATGAAGAGTCTGAAGGTATTGCATCATTGACTGCCATTAAAAAATGCGGCCATATTGGATTCTATTGTTCCTCTTCAATTTGCTAAGGCTTTTTTATTTATTAATCTATCAATGCCAATTTTAAACATAATGTTTACCATAATATTTTAAAACTTTCAACAGATTTGATTTTTGATAACTTAAGTATATTTTGAGATATCGAACTTTAAAGTTTGTATCTAAAAATAGTAGCTTTTTTTTTTTTTTTGTTTTTTTTTGTTCAAAAATTTACTTTATTTGCAATAAATCAAAATTGTAATAAGATATCAAAAATCGGATCTGACAAAAGTTTTATTATCCTTTGGGAAGTATTTGTGCCAAATCTGATATTGATTGACTAAGAAATGTGCAAGTTATAAGAACACAAGTTCTGAATTAACGTATACTTTAACTTTAACTAAAATTAGTAGCTCGCCATTTTCCAGTAGCAAGAAACGGACGACTGCTTAATTAACGCAAACACTGACCCGCCGTTTTGAAAAACCCCTCTTCGCACACGCTTCCTTTACTATATACCGGTTGTGGGCAATAGCCATCAGATACAATTACACACAACAGTTTAAATCTTGCCGCGATAGTTATGTTCTGACGTCACTCAAACTTGAGGCAGAATAATTAAAAAAAATGATAGAGACAGGGGGGAAGAAGCCGACTGCCAAAAGTTATAATTGACGATTGACACCAGACAAAACTGAAAATTAAACCATGAATGAAACGTAAAAAATCACTATTAGGATAGCTAGTTAAGAAATAATGTTTTAAAATTATGGTAGTCCAATTAGCCAAGTTATTGAGACATACTATCCCCAATGAACAAATTGGTATAAAACAAATGAAAATTCGGGGGACCTGGATTTCGCAGATAATTAGCATTCTTAAGCAAACCACTACAATCCCAAGAAGCAATAAATAATTTGTTGTCATCTCTCGGTTTTAAAATTCGGTCTCCAAATAAATGCCTCAAAAACGCGGTATGAACTTTTTCTAAACGAGACCTTTGATTATCATCTTGAACGGGAAAAAACTACAGTGGGTTTCAATTATTTAGCAGTAAATGACTCAAACACAACAAGACAGTCCATACTAGAATTGCTTTGGCAGCTAGCGCATTCAATAGATTATCTAACATTTGGAAATTACGATCATTGAATATACATACCAAGCTTCGTCTGTTTAATTCAAATGTTATCTCAGTGTTAACATACGGCTGTGAGAGTTGGAAAATAACAAAATCATTGGAGAACAAGCTGAATACATTCGTGAACAAATGTCTTAGAAAGGGGACTAATCGACAAAGAAGGAAGACTCTAGTGTAAAAGTTGTCCTCCGACTAATATGGACGATGGGGACATTTATACGGACTCATGTCCTACGAATGCAAAACAACAGAATACCACTACAGGCGCTCACTTGGGTTCCTGAGGGTAAGCGGAAAAAAGGAAGACCATAAGAAACACTCAGAAGAACATATTAGGATTAGGACTAGAACGTGGCCTCCTGAATGTGCAAAGCTAAGATGTTTTCACAACGAACAACCTGGTAGTCCAATGGTTATTTATTTGCCCGTGTTTTTGGCGCTTAAAGAATTTATTATTATTATTATTATTATTATTGAGATAATACTATATGTCTCTCACGCTAGGACGGACAGACTGTTGTTCTTGCTCGTTACACATAACGTTATTGGGGACGCAAGTTTAAAAAGGGGGCATTGGAGTAATTCAAATCTGATTGGGTGGTATAAGAGTATAGGAGTAAAGGGGGGAGGTAGGAAAAAGTTAACCAAAACTAAACATCTTTTTGTATTGGCATAACTAACGCAGACTGGCCAATGGACTACGAGACACATAGTTTGTTTGGAATTTTGTTTTTGTTTTTTCAAAACTAAATTCAAAATTTGGTAGTTGCATGATTTCATTGGCCAGCTCTAATAGATATTGGCCAAAGGCTTAGGGGTCTCGTGGCCATTTGACAAGAGATTTTTATATCAACAAGTACGTTGAGATCAGATGTGATAAATTGTAAAATAAATACTAAATTCACAAACTGGACACGGCAGAGAAAACTGAGGCCATATCTTTTGCCAGTCAACGTTATTTGTGACATATTTCTTTGAAATTTGTGGTAAGAATGCTTTATGTATTAATATGCTTGATTAAAACTGCAAAAGTTAGATACTGCTATTGGGGAAAGTGAAGGACATGCCGGGAGCACATATTATTGAGTCCTCACATTGAACTGTAATTGACTGTTGCACATTGTTATGGTTATGTATTAATATTATTGTATTAGAAGATGTTAGTAAGCCTCAGTGTTCCATGAACACTCTTCAACATGCCTAGAGCGTTTATAATTAAGAAAAGTAAAGAAAATCATCAAAAAGGAGATGTGGTTACTCCACGTTATTGTATTGAAGAAAACTATGGAAAAGTACAGTGGCGCATCTGCCATAGGGACCTGAGGTGTGGTCACAGAAAGGTGTGAGTCATATAAATTAGGGGCTGGTGCTCCTGTATGCACAAGAGGCTGACCCCATACCATCATGTGTACATAGTGATAAGAAATTGTGATCAGATGTGAAAAGGCCAGGGTGTCTTTTATTGCAGGGTTTTTTATTTCCTGTTACCAGCCGGTAACAGGAAACCTGATGAGTGATTGTAAAGACAAAAGTCTCCTTTCAAAAGTTTATGCTGTCAGCAGATAGCCTGAAGGAGCTTGTGTGTGGCGATCTATATATTCTCTGCAGCGACATACTGACTTGTTATCTTCATACCAAGAATCCCAGGTGATGTGTTAACATCTGGGACTTCTGACACTTCATTCAAATAAAAATTGTTATTTCCAAGAATAAACAGAATTATATGGGGCGTGACGAAACAACAGCTCCTCCTAACAAATGACTAACACTAGAAGATATTAAAGTTTTAGTCTGTGAATACACCTAAAGGAACAATATAGTGACATTATACTTATAGGACAAAGAGTCCAGACATTTTAGTTAATCAGTATATGTAACATATATTTTCCTCATTTTAAAGACCTGTCCAAAAGAGATGGCGGGACAGGCAGATTAAATTGTACAAAGAAAAGAATTCAATTTTAAAGAAAACATTAACCACTGTCTTATTCATTTCCTTATAGTGAGTTAAAGTGTATTGTGTTGATGTACCACCATTGTCATTTCACCCCTAGACACTAGTCACATCAGGCACCAGCCACTAGAATAAAAATACGGACCGTGTGAGATCTAGGGAGGTAGCGTTAGGTCCCCTGATAATACATCATCCTCATCATCATCATCTTTTAGAGTCAGGGGCCTACATTTGCTTGACCTCACACGGTTGGCACAGACACAGCTTTCTATCCTTTTTAGGTACCATCTTCACCTCCCCAGCAAATTAAACTTGCTACACAGGGTCAGAGACGAGCACTGGTATCACAGGATAGTCACGGCTGTGAAGGTCTCTACTTCAGATAGTATTCAGGTTAAAGATAGAGCCCAAGTTGCCACCTTGCTATGTAACTAACCTATGATAGTCAAACAAATTCAGTAAAACTCAAACTGTGACAATATAAAATTAATAAGTCAGCTGATTACAATTACTGAACCAATTTATTATGTACATCTATCATTTTTACTTGTGCAAAAGTGAATGATGACAAATGATGAAATTTGAATGAATAAAAATTAATTACACAATTGCTTTATAATTGAGTTACACTAAATAACTAAATAAGAAGTCCTTTCTGGAATCTTCTGAATAGCATAAAATGTTCATCGGAATGTTCCTTTATCACTTAAGTATATCTTGTCTGGTCTAATGTTTCAGAACTGTTTTCTCATTCCTACACAAAGTTAATAAGCTTTGATTCTTTTAACTTCTCAAAATGGGAGCAGGAATTCGGTCACATAGAATACTTATTTTAAAGTACTGTGACTGCCCTCTATGAGTATACACCGCAATAACAGTTGAAGGTCTGGCACTGGACCACCAAGCACTGATGGGGCCCAGGGCTGAATTCTAGACGACAATATCTGATGCTCCTGTGTTGTTCAGGAAGGCAACTATCGACCAAGGATTCCAGACCACTGATGTATGAATATGGATTATTCGAATATGAATATGAAAATTTTCATTTTTGTTCTCTTTTGGCTTAAAATATGATGTTGATCTCCCTCCTAACGAGATGTTTAATAGTCTGATTATACTTTATTTACATATACCAGTTTGTCAGTTTTGTAAATGTGCTGCAGGTGCTGAAAGTTTAAGGTGTTGCCTTTAATTATTCTCCCGTCATTGGTTGACGGGTAAACGTGCTCGTGCAATTATAATATAGTATAGTAAAGTATTATATAACGTAACGTAACGTAGTGTAAGGTAGCGTAACGTAGTGTTGTATAGTGTAGTGTATTGTAGCGTAGCGTAACGTAGTGCAGTGTAATGAAATGTAGTGTAGAGCAGCGTAGTGTCATGTGATGCAGTGTAGTGTAGTGTAGTGAACTATAGTGTAGTAATATCAATCAATACCCTTTAGCTCCCCAAGGAGCATAGGCCTTCGACAAACACAAGCCATATCCTCCTGTCACGTGCCATCAGCTCAAGCTCTTTTCACGTCTTCCTCATCATTTTCACCTCTGTATCCAGTTCTCTTCTCTATGTGTTCATTGGTCTACCTCCGCCTCTCTGTCCCTGTGGGTTCCAGAACAAGGACTGCCTTGTAATGCTATCAACAGGTTTCCTCACTGCGTCCTATCCATTACCAACGTCTTCTTCTCATCTCTTGTTCCACTGGCACTTGTCTGGTTCTTTTTATCAGTTCAACATTGGTGATCTTGTCATCAGTTCCACATTAGTGATCTTGTCATCAGTTCCACATTACTCATCTTGTCATCAGTTCCACATTAGTGATCTTGTCATCAATTCCACATTGGGGATCTTGTCATCAGTTCCACACTGGTGATCTTGTCATGAGTTCCACACTGCTGATCTTGTCATCAGTTCCACATTGGTGATCTTGTCATCAGTTCCACATTGGTGATCTTGTCATCAGTTCCACATTAGCGATCTTGTCATCAGTTCCACATTGGTGATCTTGTCATCAGTTCCACATTGATGATCTTGTCATCAGTCCCACATTAGTGATCTTGTCACCAGTTCCACATTGGTGATATTGTCATCAGTTCCACATTAGCGATCTTGTCATCAGTTCCACATTGGTGATCTTGTCATCAGTTCCACATTGGTGATCTTGTCATCAGTCCCACATTAGTGATCTTGTCATCAGTTCCACATTAGTGATCTTGTCATCAGTTCCACATTAGTGATCTTGTCATCAGTTCCACATTGGTGATCTTGTCATACTATTTCGATCCATAATATAATATAGTATAGTGTAATAAGTATGTAATATAATATTATATAACACAACAAAACACAACACAATACAGCACACGACAGGATAAGGTAAGATAAGGTAATGTAATATAATAATACAATAAATATAATGTAATGTAACGTAATGTAATGTAATAATATATTACATATAATGTGATGTAATAATATATAATACATTTCAATATAATATAATGGAATATATAATATATTATAATATAATGTAAACTAATGTAATGTTATGTAATAATATAATGTAATGTAATAATATATAATACAGTCAAATGTAATATAATGGAATATATCGTAATATAATGAAAGCCCCCATGACAGTCGAACATCTGCTCCAGACTTGCCCACTTTACAGCAGTGAACGGATTAGTATATGACAACAATCTCACTTCTCTCAACGAAAAACTGTTTGGAGATGTCAGGAACCTTGAGCTGAATACTGCCTTTATTAAAGTCATTAATGTAGAAGTCTGAGGGTGAACGAAAAAGGAGAAAAAGGGAAGAATGTAATGTAACATACAACATAAATCTTAAGTATATATACAAGGCAAAGATGGTCCCATAGAAGATACTGTCTTAGGAGGGTGAAGTGTTAGAGATCACTGTAGTAGTTCCAGGTTTAGGAGCTGGCGCGACCAGTGTCCTTCCCTGCTACCTTTGCCTCGAGAGCAAGAGTCAGGTTGTTAGCCTGGAACGTGACAATACCAGGTTTTGAACCCGGTACGCGGGTAACTTTGCCACGAGAGGCAAGGGCATTAAAAATTTTGCCATTTCGACGCGCAAAAAAACATAATTCAGTATTTATTAAATTCTTTTGAGTGACTATTTTAAAATGCTATTGTCATGTAATCCTTGATTCATTTCGCTATTTTTAAATATTACTTAAGCTAACTACAGTCTTTCACCAGTACGGTAAGTCCATCACTTATATTTCTTTTCTGTACATCCCGTTCTGTCCAATGAATGCATGTTAATTATCTTTATTTATTTATTTACTTATTTCCTACTCACAGGACTCAGGTTTCCTCCATTATTTATGTGGAGTTCACCCGTCCGTGACCTTAACCTACCCCTCTATCCGTCTTCCATTACACATTACTGGACACAAGTATTTCGGCCTTTATTTGATCTACACTTGCTGATAGGAAATTTATATTAGTGATTGCGCCTTTAAATTGTCTGGGTTGTTCACCCGTCCTATATTCCGTTGTTGTGTAGATGTCGTGAAAACAACCTCACCTTTTTTCGGGGTGCTAAATTGGTTGTGTGTCCCGTCACGATTTACTTTCACAGCAAGGCGATGGTGCCGTTTGGCTGGTATTTGGTTCGATTCCCGCTAAGCTTACTTTCACAGATGAAAATAGTGCAGCAGTAATCATCCACTTTTGCCCCTCCCCATCTAGAGTATACTTTTGCTACATGAACGAAGGATTCACCAGTTTAATTAGCACGGGGGCCATCTGGCAATCAAGCCCTATGTGAAACAGAGAGCGAATAGCGGAGCATGGCGTAATAGATTCTTTGATCAGGGGAACACACGATATTCAGTGAGACGGACCTTGGATTGTACAACTTTCAGGTGAAAATCGCGTAGCTGATTTTCGGCAAGGCGGAGATGATGAAAGTCAAGAGGTGGTAAAATTACCTTTGATTCAAGAAATCGAACGGCAAATTGGCTCGGGTCTGGCAGTGGTGTGACTTTCGCATTAAAGAACGATAGTACGGAACATATCAATATATACCATGTCTCTCCGATAGCCATGATCAGTTGCCAGAAATCCATCTGAATTCACTAGCTCGTTATCTGAAGATTTCTCGTACAGAGTGAAAATTAATAGATTCCGTGGAGTGTTTCATTTTTCTGATTGCGGTAATTTATATACTAGATTTGAAGTGATTTAGTGTGTTTAAAGTTTTAAATATATATTTCACTGAGATTTTCTGTGCTAATTAAATAACTTATAGCTAACTTTCCAGCCGTAAAGTAAATTTAATTACTCGCTATTTTTCCAGTAAGAAATGTTTTAAATTGACTAGTACATACATTAAATAACTGTCTACTGACGGCATATATTATTTACTTCTATCCATTTTATGTAATTTTTTTTTAAATGACTAGTGTTCATATCACGAGTTAACAGAATGATAGGATAAGCTAGACACGTATGTTTTAAATCTAATTTATAACAGAGTGGTGTAGAGGTCCTATTTTTAACACGTGTTAGATATGATATTGATAATTTGGTTAAATGTTTATATGTTCTTTTCCTAAAATATAGGCTGATCAAACCTGAGTACTAGCGCCTTGTTTTCTTATGGCCATATGAGCTTAAGATCATACGAACTTATAATATTATAAGCATCCAAGAATATTTAATATTGATGAGCTTCTTGCTGTGACATGTGCGGTCCAATTTTCCTCATTTTCCTGAGAGAAACCAGAATAGAACCATTGAATTATAATATTAACTGGGCCAGAACTATTACCAGATTTACTTATATATATATATATATATATATATATATATATATATATATATATATATCTATATATATATATATATATATATATATATATATATATATATATATATATATATATATATAGAAATTATATATATATTTATATATATATATATATATAGATCTATATATATATAAATATCTATATATATATATATATATATATCATCAGCCAACTGTGGCAATATATTGTCAGCAACATTTGTGTAACTTAAACCTAGCGTTTTAGCCACCTGAGGCTAAACAACCTAGGAACTGTATATGTTCTATTTATTCTACATCGGCGATCACCACGCATGAACCTTACTCCAACCAACTGAAGGCATAGATAACTTATTGTATCCAGTACAAATTTAACACCGACTCTAGCGACTCCTGTGAAATTTGCAGTCAGCAACTACGGAGAATCTGGGGCTGGATTTGGCAAACTTAAATTTGACACTAAATATATATATATATATATATTACTTATTAGTGTATTTCCTTGGAATGCCTGCGACAACTACTGGGGTAAGTGCATCTGAAAGTGACCACTGCGTGTATGTGAATTGAATGAACAGAGAAAGAAACTTATGTCTTTTGTTAACATCATATACTTATATGGTTTCTTCTTTCTTTTTTTTTTATCTCAATAATCTGATTAGTCACGGGATGGTTTACATTAGGAACCTATTCTTTTCCCATACTGACTATTTCATAACTTATTGTTAACCTTTGATCTTTTGGGTTAATTAACCTCTGTTGGGATCGTCCTTTCTTTTCCTTTACCAGAGGGGAGAACCTATTTGATTAATTTTCATTTTGTCTGTAAACCTTAATCTCTAGTGATGTGTATGCTTATTGTTGTGATCTTTTATTGATAATAAACTTTATTAAACCTTTAGTTATCGTGTCGGTCAACCCTTATCCACTATATGTTATTCATAGTTTGTTTTCACGTTCGTGCGTATTTGTCACATAATTGTGTGCATGTGAGTGCAGTGTAACTTGTATTTTCGTACAAGGAGAGAAAGTGCGTCTGATTTAAATATCGTCGCCCAGATAGGTTGGATTAGATAAATTATTCTATCCAGAGACTGTCCTTTCTCTTACACGATCACACCGTGATAAAACTATTTCTTACCCCTTACTTTCACATTGTCATCACTATCACCTCTGCTCAGACAGGGCTATAAACATCTATTACCTATCTGATAAATCATACACGACACTTACCACTTATATTTCTTTTTTTGATTGTGTAGTGGCCTTCTGTCTGTACCAAGAGGGGCTAGTAATTATTTATTTTTATTTATTTAAATCCGTATGATGTATTGTAACTACGATTTTTTACATCCGTGTGATGTATTGTAATTGCAATGTATATTTCTCCGAATGCTGTGTTTAAATTTCACTACATTTTGATCATTCAAATACATTTTTACGTCAAATGATGATCTGTATCGCAATAATAATTATAATCGTAATAAAAGTAAACGCAGCTGTTATGGCAATTCAAAACATCGTATCAAATCAGAATAATAACACATTTTAAACTCAGAAAATTTTATATGAAGATAATTTCAATAAACTGAAAGACCCGAAATCGCTTAACTGTAAATATAATCTTAGCAACAAAAATAGACTAAACGCACTGCTTTTTTTTCATCAACAAAACACTTAAGTCTTGCACGATAAACGTATATTTTTACTTTGACTTCACTTCCCTCAGCAAAACACGTCAGACTTGCACGATAAAAATATCTTTGACTTCACTTTCCTCAACAAAACACGTAAGTCTTGCACGATGAACGTATATTTTTACTTTGACTTCACTAACTCACACGCACTGGAAAGTTAAAATGTGTACATGTTTAAAAAGTATATATTTTGCCCCACGCCGTGACATATTCCACATAAATGCTTTCATTAGTTGTGTCCAAGAACATCCTCATATACGAATTCTCTAATCACACTCTGACACTTGTTATTTCATTTACATCTGTTCCCACCGAAGTAACAATCTTCTTTCGGAAATTTGAAAAAGACACGCATTTTGTTTCAATCCTTAATAATGTCGGATGCTTGATTCTGATATAATCCACATAAATGCATGCATTAGTTATATCCACGCACATATATTCTAGAAAATCCAAACACAGCTTTGCACTTTCCTAACACATTTAAAATGTACTTCGAGAGTTGATCATATCTGATGTTATCTGTTACATTTCTTTCCATAATCTAACTAAAATGGTAAACTGTCTTTCGGAAATTACTTTTAAGTTTGCGGGTCGAAATAGAAGTTTAAAAACACGCAGGAAAAAAGTTCGATTTAGGCTACACAAAAACATTTGCCAATTTTAGATTCCTGAGCTAAAGAAAGGCGTACAATAGATGCTATGAGCTCTTTCTTCCGCCCGGATTCCTTCATTTCAGTTCGACCAAAGTTTCGAAAGGCAGTCCAATTTGAGCTGAATTGAGACGTGGTCAATAGAGCAAATAATAGCCCGCTGGGAAGGAGAGAATAGAATGTATTCTAAAGAACGCTGAAGGGGGGAGTCTGAAGAGGGAGAAAAGATATAGTGTAAAAGATGAATTTGCGATAAGGATTATATACGAATCCTCGGCCTTTCTTTTGTGAATATCATTAGCTCGTGAGATAGTTCATTCGCGCATTACTTGTCTCATAACGGTGCCATCGAGGAAATAAACATTATTAAATAACATAAAATAAGCTGGTAAATAAACAGAATGTAAACATATTACTATACACAAAATAAACATGCTGATAAATAGAAAATAAACCGATTAATAAAACAGAAAACAAACAGATTAATATACAAAAATAAACATGTTGATAAATAGACAAACATGTTAAGAAAGGGAAAATAACAAGATTAATAAACAGAAAATAACAAGATTAATAAACAGAAAATAACAAGATTAATAAACAGAAAATACAAGATTAATAAACGGATAAACATAAACAAATTAATCAACAAACAAAAAATTTATTCAACAGAAATAAACAGATTAATAAACAGATAATAAACAGAAAACAGTTATCATTTCCCTTCTCGCTACATAGAGCATAGAACAACAGCTGGAGCTCTTCCCTTTGTTGGAGGCCTGCGCCTTTGCCTTCATGCATTTTGCAGCAGTGGTTTCTGTGACCTTTTATTGTGCATGCTGAAGTCGCCAAACTCACACACAACTTCATGGTAGTCGATTCTTATGACTTACGTGACTCTTCTTCTTTGGGTTCCCAGAGCCTAATATCTTATATTTAAAATCCCAGATTTTTCTGTCAGTACATAACGCTAAGGGAAGCAGCTTTGGTTGAAAGTTAGACGTCAATTGTATTGTTTCCCTTATATGTACTCTCCCGAAAAAAGTAACACTTACCAAAGAAGAATGCGCAAATGACGGTGTGCACAAAAATATATTTATAGAATGTGTGATCCCGTATACACACATTGGGATCCTCGATGCTGCTACGTAGTTTGTGTACTGTGGTGATGCACAGTGGTTTTTAAAAATACTTTTGAATAAGTAAAATTGTCGTTAGGTATTGGTGCTTTTGAATTTAATTCCCGTCTTATGACGGGCTTTTACACTAGTTGACTGAGAATGAACTAACCCAAAGTGACCAAAAATAGATTATTCGTTTATTACTAATTGTCTAAGTGAGCTAACCCAGAGTGACCAAACATAGATTATTCGTAAATAACTAATTGTCTGAGCTAACCCATAGTGACCAAAAAAAGATTATTCGTATATTACTAATTGTCTAAGTGAGCTAACCCAGAGTGATAAAAAAATAGATTATTCGTAAAAGCTAATTGTCTAAGTGAGCTAACCCAGAGTGATAAAAAAATAGATTATTCGTAAAAGCTAATTGTCTAAGTGAGCTAACCCAGAGTGACTAAAAAAAAAGATTATTCACAAATAACTAATTGTCTAAGTGAGCTAATCCAGAGTGACCATAAATAGATTATTGGTAAATAACTAATTGTCTAAGTGAGCTAACCCAGAGTGACCAAAAATAGATAATTCATAAATAGCTAATTGTCTCAGTGAGCTAACCCAGAGTGACCAAATATAGATTATTCGTAAATAACTAATTGTCTTAGTGAGCTAATCCAGAGTGACCAAAAATAAATTATTCATAAATAATTAATTGTCTAAGTGAGCTAACCCAGAGTGACGAAAAAAAGATTATTCGTATATTACTAATTGTCTAAGTGAGCTAACACAGAGTGATCAAAAATAGATTATTCGTAAATAACTAATTGTCTAAGTGAGCTAACCCAGAAGGACCAGAAATAAATTATTCATAAATAATTAATTGTCTAAGTGAGCTAGCCCAGAGTGACCAAAAAAAGATTATTCGTATTCTACTAATTGTCCAAGTGAGCTAACCCAGATTGACCAAAAATAGATTATTTGTATATAACTAATTGTCTAAGTGAGCTAACCCAGAGTGACCAAAAAATAGATTATTCTTAAATAACTAATTGTCTAAGTGAGGTAACCCAGAGTTACCAAAAATAGATTATTTGTATATAACTAATTGTCTAAGTGAGCTAACCCAGAGTGACCAAAAATAGATTATTTGTATATAACTAATTGTCTAAGTGAGCTAACCCAGAATGACCAAAAATAGATTATTCTTAAATAATTGTCTAAGTAAGCTAACACAGAGTGATCAAAAATAGATTATTCGTAAATAACTAATTGTCTAAGTGAGCTAATCCAGAGTAACCAAAAAAAAATTATTCATAAATAATTAATTGTCTAAGTGAGCTAACCCAGAGTGACCATAAATAGATTGTTGGTAAATAACTAATTGTCTAAGTGAGCTAACCCAGAGTGACCAAAAATAGATAATTCATAAATAGCTAATTGTCTCAGTGAGCTAACCCAGAGTGACCAAATATAGATTATTCGTAAATAACTAATTGTCTTAGTGAGCTAATCCAGAGTGACCAAAAATAAAGTATTCGTAAATAATTAATTGTCTAAGTGAGCTAACCCAGAGTGACCTAAAAAAGATTATTCGTATATTACTAATTGTCTAAGTGAGCTAACCCAGATTGACCAAAAATATATTATTTGTATATAACTAGTCTAAGTGAGCTAACCCAGAGTGACCAAAAAATAGATTATTCTTAAATAACTAATTGTCTAAGTGAGCTAACCCAGAGTGACCAAAAAATAGATTATTCTTAAATAACAAATTGTCTAAGTGAGCTAACCCAGAGTGACCAAAAATAGATTATTTGTATATAACTAATTGTCTAAGTAAGCTAACCCAGAGTGACAAAAAATAGATTATTCGTAAATAACTAATTGTCTAAGTGACTAATCCAGAGTGACCAAAAATAAAGTATTCGTAAATAATTAATTGTCTAAGTGAGCTAACCCAGAGTGATCAAAAATAGATTATTCGTAAAAACTAATTGTCTAAGTGAGCTAACCCAGAGTGACTAAAAAATAGATTATTCGGAAATAGCTAATTGTCTAAGTGAGCTAACCCAGAGTGACCAAAAATAGATTATTGGTAAATAACTAATTGTCTAAGTGAGCTAACCCAGAGTGACCAAAAAAAGATAATTCATAAATAATTAATTGTCTAAGTGAGCTAACATAGAGTGACCAAAAATAGATAATTCATAAATAATTAATTGTCTCAGTGAGCTAACATAGAGTGACCAAAAATAGATTATTCGTGTATAACTAATTGTCTAAGTGAGCTAACCCAGAGTGACCACAATAGATTATTCGTAAATAACTAATTGTCCAAGTGAGCTAACCAGAGTGACCAAAAATAGATTATTTGTATATAACTAATTGTCTAAGTGAGCTAACCTAGAGTGACCAAAAATAGATTATTCGTAAATAACTAATTGTCTAAGTGAGCTAAACCCAGAGTGACCAAAAATAGATTATTTGTATATAACTAATTGTCTAAGTGAGCTAACCCAGAATGACCAAAAATAGATTATTCGTAAATAACTAATTGTCTAAGTGAGCTAATCCAGAGTGACCAAACATAAATTTTTCATAAATAACTAATTGTTTAAGTGAGCTAGCACAGAGTGACCAAAAATAGATTAGCCGTGTATAACTAATTGTTTAAGTGAGATAACCCAGAGTGACCAAAAATACATTATTCGTAAATAACTAATTGTCTAAGTGAGCTAATCCAGAGTGACCAAAAATAAATTATTCATAAATAATTAATTGTCTAAGTAAGCTAACCTAGAGCGACAAAAAATAGATTATTCGTGTACCGTATAACTAAATGTCTAAGTGAGCTAGCACAGAGTGACCAAAAATAGATTAGCCGTATATAACTAATTGTTTTTTTTTTTTTTTAAACCAGCGGCACTTGGGCTTTCAGCCCTTCGGCCCAATGACATGTCATTGCGAGGCTGGGGAACCTGAGGACTTTCCTTCCAACCCGGTCAGGAGCTTCGTTCCAGCGAGCTAACCCAGAGTGGCCAAAAATAGATTATTGTTATATTACAAATTGTTTAAATGAAACGTCTCTTCATTAACAATGAAAAAAAAATTCACTAGCTCTTCGGGAATAAAAAGGAAAAACTTCCATTAAGAAAAAACGCTGGCCTTTAAAATTTTGTTTTCGCGGTGCAGTGACCATTGACCATGAAAAGTTTGACGACAAAGATCCAATGAAGTTGACAGAAATGGAAATTAATGAAATGACCCTCAGAAGAATTAGTGCTGCCATCTGGGCATGCAGCAGGTAGAGTACAAGGGGATTGACATAAGTCTTGGGCCTGACCATGAAGGACATGTCACAGAGAGCTGAAATTTTGTATAGTGTTTACTCCTTTTCAATATAGCCACCACCTGAATTGACACACTTCTGCCATTTCTGCTTGACCTTGAAAAGACCTTGGGAGTAGAACATCCTATTTTTCAAACTAAACCAGTCATCACATGCCAGTATAACCTCTTCATCGCTGTCAAAATGATTTCCTTTTAGCTGTTTTTTTAAGATTTGGGAATAGAAAACAGACTGATGGAGCCAAATCTGGAGAATATGGTGGGTGTGGAAGAATTTCAATATTCAAATCGTTGGCTGCTAGCTGCACATACCGTGCTTTGTGAGAGGGCGCGTTGTCTTGAAGCAAAGGAAGATTTTGAGTGCGCGTTATCCCTCGTTTCCTGGTCACAACCTTTCTTAGTTTGGTGAGAAGATATGCATAGTACTGTCCATTAACTGTGTTGCCACGAGGCAGATAATCTTTCAAAAGGACACCTTTGCCGTCCCAAAAAACAGTCAGCATCACTTTTCCTGCAGATTTCTGCGCTCTCGGCTAGACAGGTGTTGTGGAGCCCGGGGTTTTCCATTGCATGCTGGCAATTTTGGATTCGGGGTCATAATGGTGTACCCAAGTCTCATCTACTGTCACCATGGTCTCCAAAAAATATTTTGACTGACACTTTTTTAGCAACTGTTGACAGCAATTTACCCTCGTTTGCTTCTGTTCACGTGTCAACAGTCGCGGAACCCAGCGTGCACACACTTTTCTCATGTTCAGTCTGTTGTGTAAAATTCTATAAACTGTTCTTTTATTTAGTTTTACTCTACTAGCTATCTCCACAATTGTCATTTTTCGATCCTGGTCAATTATTTTCTTCACTCTTGTTGCATTTTCATCGTTGCATTCTGAGGCTGGTCTACCAGATCTTGGCAGATCAGCAACATTTGAGTGGCCGCACTTAAACTGTTGACACCAGTTTTTTTTACCGAAGTATATGAAGGACAAGAATCACGAAACACTGGTTCCATCCCCCTGTGTATTGCTGTAGGTGTTTTTCCCTGAAACATCAGACATTTTATCACAGCTCTGGCCTCCTTCTTTTCCATTGTTTTGTCAAATCTTTGGAGCAGCAGATCCTGTCAATAGGGTACATTGCGCCGTGAACCGTAGCGGGAAAACCCATTGAAGAAACAAACGCGTACTTCACACATTCAGTGCAAATATGATGAACTTTAAATGTGCCAAGTTTCATCTTCCTCCTGTGACTCCTTCATGGTCAGGCCCAAGACTTATGTCAATCCCATTGTATAACATAATTATTTCCCCGTCATATTGTGGCGGGTTACTTGCTCATTTTAATATAATAGTGACAAGAAAGATTTTCTAGATACCAAACTTCCCTGCGTAATGAAACAATCGCACGAGTTTTTCAGGAAACTACGGAAAATGTGCGGGTTGCGGTGCGGTTTGAGTAAAAGCTATCTGAGTTGTTTAATAATTTATTTTATTAATATAAGAGCAACCTAATGCCTATTCATGTTGTTTTTTTTTTTTTTTCTTTTTCTTTTTAACTGGTCATTCTGAATAAACTAAAAACAGAGTAATGATTTTGTTTAACACAAAAATATCATCACATGCAGTTATTAAGGTCCGCAAATTTTCATTCCACGCATCATTTTAAAGCCAGACAATACCAGCCTTCCTGTCATCTTGAGACGTAGTCAGCTTTAAATAAATTTTAGCTTTTATTATAACAATCAACAAAGCATAGGAACACCCGTCTGATCAGTTAGGTGTATATCTACCAGAAGTAGTTTTTGACTATGGTCAAGCTTCATGTAGCACTCATATTTACATAGACATATTATTCATTCGATTACTGATGTCTTTGTTTGTTCCGCCATCTGGTGTTACTATGCTTAGAAAGTTCATGTTTTTTGTATTTTCTAGTTCCTGTTCCCTTATTTTTTATGGGCGCAGGATTTCTTTCACTGAGTGTCGTAACTTCTATCTTCTTTAAATTAATATTTCGTTCCAACACGTTGGCTTTGTTTATTTAGTCAATTTTTAATTTTTTTTTTATTTGGGATGTGTTGATGTAAAAGTGCAAATAGTGCATTGTCATCTGCATATTCTCGATCGTCCAATGTAGTCTTTTTCGACCTCTGGGAATCGCTAGATTTGAACCAACCCCCTCTGACCAACACCAGTCACTGATGGTCTCAGAATGCTTAACCGTAGAAGGTTAATTTAGAAGGTTAATTTAAAAGGTTTAGAAGGTTTTTAGAAGGTTAATTTAAAATAAAATTAGAAGGCGTATTCCTAATACGCAATATTTTTGTTTTTCGAATTTTTTTCTTAGATATGGGTAAACACATTCCCATAGGTCAAATCATGAAGGTTGTTGTGAATATAGTTTACTACGAACTGTAACAGGATGGTGGGTTTGTGTACTTTGTATTCTTCACGCTTTCAAAACCTTAGTTAAATATTGGTATTTATGCATTCAGTCTAAAAATAGGCATATCATAAATTATGTATCCATAACTGTGTCTCGCCCTGAACAATTCAATACCTGGCGTAAACGGTTTCAACATTTTGACCTCTTTTTAGTATCCCGTACACGCCCTCTCCCGGTGGCTTTGAAAAGGTTCAGCCACGAGAGATAATTTGACCATTGTCATGGCCGGCGTGGTGGTGGAGGTGAGAACGAAGAGAAAGAACGAGCGTTTCAAAACGAGACAAAAAATCCCCGACAGCTATATGTGATTAAGATGTAAATAAGTGCCGTTCTTCGATTTGTTTGCACAACCTGATTCTATTGAAAAGTATTTTGGTCCTGCAGTTAGGTAGCGGTCATGCAGAGAGGATCCACGTTGAGAAACTATGAAGAAACTAGAGAGCAACCTGTTAAGAAACGACGGTACAGAAATATGGTGTGCGATTTCCGCCTCATGGTCCTGACGATGGCGGAGTTACCTCAGTCCCTATTCATACAATCATAAACTTTGTGAATACTTTCTGAATTCTGATTACATGCCCCCCTAATCGGATTATCTTTTCTTGTAACATCAACTGTAGGTTCTAATGACGATGTTTGTACTTTTCAACATATGTTACGTCATGCTTATAAGTAATTAATATTAATATGAGTGTACTATATTATTATTTTACTTTAAGTTGAATTTCTTCAAATTGATATGTAAGATGCATATGAGAATAAATGAATTCAGTATGAAAGGTGAGCGAAAGGAAGGGCAGAATGTTAGACGGGCCTGCGTGCCCAATTCTCAAACCCTTTGAAAATAAAGTTCGTTCGTTCGTTCGTTCGTTCGTTCCATTTCTTCTATATTCATTTTCTTCCTTTCCATGTCAATCCACTGAGTGGGGTAAACCCGTCAACACATACTGGCACTTGGAAACCATACTTAACAATAAGACACTAATAAAAACTAAAGACAGGTGATTGGAATGAACAAAGAATATACATCTACAGGGAATCAAACGCAGAACGTTCGCTTGGAAGGTAACCATTCTAACCACTAAACCACAATAAACCTTGATATAAATGCGGTTTTCTAAATCTTAGTTATAATAATGTATAAAAAACAGAAGTGAGATAGGCGATGTTTTCCAATAAAATTATAAATATTTGTTATATATATTGCTTGAGTAGACTAGAAGGACAGAAGTGGTATGGCAAGATCACTAATGTGGAACTGATGACAAGAACCAGACAAGCACCAGTGGAACAAGAGATGACAAGAACCAGTCAAGCGCCAGTGGAACAAGAGATGACACGAACCAGACAAGTGCCAGTGGAACAAGAGATGACAAGAACCAGACAAGCAGCAGTGGAACAAGAGATGACGAGAACCAGACAAGCGCCAGTGGAACTAGAGATGACAAGAGCCAGACAAGCACCAGTGGAGCAAGAGATGACAAGAACCAGACAAGCACCAGTGGAACAAGAGATGACAAGAACCAGACAAGCACCAGTGGAACAAGAGATGACAAGAACCAGACAAGCGCCAGTGGAACAAGAGATGACAAGAGCCAGACAAGTGCCAGTGGAACAAGAGATGACAAGAACCAGACAAGCACCAGTGGAACAAGAGATGACAAGAACCAGACAAGCACCAGTGGAACAAGAGATGACAAGAACCAGACAAGCACCAGTGGAACAAGAGATGACAAGAACCAGACAAGCACCAGTGGAACAAGAGATGACAAGAACCAGACAAGCACCAGTGGAACAAGAGATGACAAGAACCAGACAAGTGCCAGTGGAACAAGAGATGACAAGAACCAGACAAGTGGAACAAGAGATGACAAGAACCAGACAAGCACCAGTGGAACAAGAGATGACAAGAACCAGACAAGAGCCAGTGGAACAAGAGATGACAAGAACCAGACAAGCACCAGTGGAACAAGAGATGACAAGAACCAGACAAGCACCAGTGGAACAAGAGATGACAAGAACCAGACAAGCACCAGTGGAACAAGATGACAAGAACCAGACAAGCACCGTGGAACAAGAAAGCACCAGTGGAACAAGAGATGACAAGAGCCAGACAAGTGCCAGTGGAACAAGAGATGACAAGAACCAGACAAGCACCAGTGGAACAAGAGATGACAAGAACCAGACAAGTGCCAGTGGAACAAGAGATGACAAGAACCAGACAAGTGCCAGTGGAACAAGAGATGACAAGAACCAGAACCAGAACCAGTGGAACAAGAGATGAACCAGACAAAACAGAGATGACAACGAACCAGACAAGCACCAGTGGAATAAGAGATGACCAAGGAAACAGACAAGAGGGGAACAAGAATGACAAGAACCAGACTGCCAGTGGAACAAGAGATGACAAGAAACCAGTGGAACAAGACAAGATTGAGATGACCAGACAAGCACCAGTGGAATAAGAGACGACAGTAACCAGGACAAGGCACCAGGTGGAAACAAGAGATGACAAGAACCAGACAAGCACACTGGACAAGTGGAACAAGCACCAGTGGAACAAGAGATGACAAGAACCAACAAGTGCCAGTGGAACAAGAGATGACAAGAACCAGACAAGTGCCAGTGGAACAAGAGATGACAAGAACCAGACAAGTGCCAGTGGAACAAGAGATGACAAGAACCAGACAAGCACCAGGGACAAGAACCAGACAAGCACCAGTGGAACAAGAGATGACAAGAACCAGAAAAGCACCAGTGGAACAAGAGATGACAAGAACCAGACAAGCACCAGTGGAACAAGAGATGACAAGAACCAGACAAGCACCAGTGGAACAAGGGATGACAAGAACCAGACAAGCACAAGAACAAGAGATGACAAGAACCAGACAAGCTTGGACAGAGATGTAAAAGAACCAGACAGCACCAGTGGAACACGACGAGATGAATGACCAGACAAGCACCAGTGGAACAAGAGATGACAAGAACCAGACAAGCACCAGTGGAACAAGAGATGACAAGAACCAGACAAGCACCAGTGGAACAAGAGATGACAAGAACCAGACAAGCACCAGTGGAACAAGAGATCACAAGAACCAGACAAGTGCCAGTGGAACAAGAGATGACAAGAAGACGCTGGAGATGGATAGGGCACACATTGAGGAAACATATTGATAGCATTACAAGGCAGTTCTTGTTCTAGAATTCCAAGAAAAAGAGATGTAAAGGGAGACCAAGGAACACGAGGGGGAAGAGAACTGGAGTGTCACGGATTGCCTCCCCTGCTTTGCAGTAGTGGTCCAACAGTGGCCAAAACTCAAGAGTATCTAAATGGGTCGTCAGAGGTGTCTACCTTCGTACAAGATTACTCTTGACAGAGATTCACAAGATAATTCAGAAGTTAAGAACAATGCTGCTTAGTGCTGAACATTTGTTAACTTATATCTGTCTGTCGCCTTTTGTGAAGGATTTAAGCAATTGTTTTTATCCTGTTCATTCCCCCAGTTGAGTTAATTAAGCGAATATATATATAATATTCTGGCTCATACGTTTGCTTTAATACATGTAATAACTGAATCAACTATGTTTGTTTAGTTTTAAAATAACATGTAACAAATTTAATAGTGAATTAGTCTTTAACAGGTTAAAATAAATATGGAAAGATTGGTGAAATTTTAGATGAAAGCTTTCGTCATCGAGCCTGGGTAGAGGAATGTTTTTAAGACTATTTTCCGTTTTTCTGGTGCCTGTTAATCAGAACTTAACTTTTAGGTGAGTTGTGCAGCTCTGGTTTTCGTCACTTCTTGGTGATGAGGGCACTTCTTCACACAACTTATCCGATTTAGGCGGTTTGTATGGATTCCATGCTTTTCACTCACAACTAGCTCCGTTCCACTAACTTTTTTTAGACAAAATAGAAAAACAAATGCCTCTGCTAAGTACATTTGTGAGCTGCCAATTAACAGGCGCATTCTCGCTGTCCACTCACCAATGTTAGTCTCTCAGAAGAATTAAATTCCTGAGTACACAGTGAAGCTCAGGGAAGATGATTAAAAATCACCAATATTCTGCCGGGTATTAAATTGGGAAAATGTGTCTGGACAGCGCGAATAATGAGTTGCCTGAGTTACAATTAACAAAGTGCATATATCTCACAAAATATTATACACTTTAGGCACATGTGATGTAATCATCAGTCATCACTGCTCCATTTGGAGTCTGGGGTCACCTCTGCTGTCGGTTTTCCGCACGACTAGCCAGAAGAAATCACCAGCGCTTGCTGTAGTGGTTTATGAATATACTAATTTCGTATGTTGAGGTTGCCAGCCTCATATATAACCACTTAGCAAGAAAAACATGTCAAATTCACATTTGTAATATAAATGTTACACTTACCCCAATTGGGTTATACACAATCTCCTCACATAGTTTAGAATGAACACGAGTAATTTAGGTCATATGCTCTCGAATTCCTTGGTCTAGAAATTTTGAATCCCTTTTATGACGGGTGAATCTGCGAAACACTTGGTCTGGGAAAGTTTCTCTTATGACGGGTGATCCAATTCCTTAGGTATCCAGTCCTAATATTTAAAGTCCTGGTCCCTTAAGTTTTCAGAGGTTGTATTTCAACATGCGGGTTTACTCTTAAGTTTTCAGAGTTGCCCAAATACTCGATCTGTCACTTATAAGTATGGAATTCTAGGTCCGATCCTTCTTGCTCAGGCTTTTGGAGTTGCTCCTTTGAAGTTGCGAAGCGGTCTGTGTTCTGAGTCTCTGATTTCGCTAGATTATATCTCTCATTCTCAGTTCAAAACAAAGATGGTACTTCCACCGAAATTTCCAATGAAATTCAATGTTTATTCCGGCTATCACTTCAATCCAATCGTGGTATTATCACGAGTCACCTGACGCAAAGTAAACAGTCTGGGAGTGATCACAGAAAGAATGTAGGGCGTAAAATATGCCAAATAATAGGATGATGAATGGGAGAAATAAAGAAATGAAGAGATACTGCTGGAGTGAATGAGAGTTATAAAAATTGCACGACTGATTTCGTCACATGGAGACAGACATGAAAAGGATGAAGAAGACATGGAAAGACTGATGGCACGGGATAGGAAGATTTAGTGTACGTGTCTTGAAGGCCTATTTTTCTTGGGTAGCTGAAGAGTTCTGATTGTGACAAGTCAAATCTTCGATCGTTACATTTGTGTGTGACCTCCTTCATTTTCTCTCCTGTGCACTTCCTCTTGCTTTTCCTCATCCGCGCCTTATCGTTGTTTAACTTTCATAGTTCAAGGTTTTCTTATCACATCTTGTCACACCTCTCACCCACCCCTCTCTCCTGGTTATTTTCTCTTTTGTTATCGTGGACGAGTAGCGAACGTCTGATCTTGCCATATTGAGTTTTCGCTTTTCGCTAGCTCCAGACGGAGTCTACACAGAGTGACATTCCTCTTGTCCGACTTCTTGTCTGGGAAGATAAACGCTACCAGGTTGCAGCATTATAAGGTGCGAGTTCGCAAACATGGCATGATAAAATGCATGGTAGGTCTCACTGGGATGTAGGAAATGTTCATCTTGCTGAAGATTAAGACACGGGTAGTGATGTAATACTTCCGAAAGATGGACTTCTCTGTGATAAACAATTACAAGGAAAAAACATCTGGGAGGCGATTATAATGTTAGATCTGACAAGTAGAGAGGTTGTAAACAGGTCAGGCGAAACGGAAGAAGCAAGACTTTATATGATCGTGAAAGACAGGCAGATGAAAGTGATAAATGACATGTACAGAAAGTATCTTGTGCAGTCATGCAGAACGCTATAGACGAGGGTATGGGGGGGGGAGAGGGGAGACCCCTACCTATATCAATAATTCGTGGTTTGATTGGAATGGAATTGCTGAAATAAACCCCTTCTGATTGGCGCTTTTCCAACAAAACCATATGATATGTGAGCGGAAATGTCGCTTATAATCTGCACCATTTTTGGACTACTTCACTGCATGTCCATCTCGTCAAAAAGACATTTCAGTAAGCCAGGAAATCGAAAAGAAACAGGATTCCAACATACGAATAGGACAAGTATTAGAGAATCTTCTGATATTAGACATAAAGAAAACTCGACTATATTACTCGGAACCCCGAGTCCTAGGAACCTACATACAGAATAACGTTGAGATCATATTTAAAGAAATACCCGACCACCTGTAAAACAGCCTCTTACAGCAAGTGGCCAGACCTATTCAGAAGTGTATCCTGTGCAAGAAGTCTTTAAATTCATTCCAGTTAATCGTGGTAAGTTGTAATATGTACATGTTATCATTTTATATTTTGCATTTGTCACTGCGCTATTTCGCAGTGCATCTTTTGTACGAAAAGTCATCCAGGCAACGCCGGGTATAGCAAAACCGGCGAGTCAGGTGACTACAGGAAGCCGAGAAATCAGGCGCGAAGGTAGTCAGTCAGAATCTAGCCATTGTCCTGGTAGGACGGATATTTTCCCCTTTGCCAGCAAGTTAGCTGTGAAGTTCATGTTATGGACTATGTGTGCCAAGTGCTTGCCATATTTCGGTCCTGGTATATTATTACTGATGCGTGATGCCATATGATGATGGATGGCATCCGCATGTCTGGTTTTGTGTAGTGTGTAGATGTGTTCAGTCAAAACAATGTTCATGCAACAATAACAGGGCAATCCACATAGGACGTCAGTAAACTCACGACGTATAAAGTCAATGAGTCTTGAAACAGCCGTTGACGTTTTTCTTCATTATTTATTGTGGACGCCACAGTGACAAAATGGTTACGCAAATGTGTAGGCACATCAAACAGTCATTATCACAGCAACATTCAATACAGCAATAAACGGTAGACAGCATTACAATGATGAGTCAGATGCATGTTATATTTCAAAGTGCTGTAAATGTAGTCAGATGAACAACTCCATCCTTTTCTATAACAGCCAGGAGATAACCAGATGTATGAGATCAGTTCACTCTCCTTAGTTTGACTTCAGCAAGACAGACACGTCTGCCGAAGTATAAATAATGTCCTCAAGAATATCCTCTAGATAATAAAGGTTTTCTAAACCTAGTTCATTTAACAAAGTAGCAAGTAATGGTCCTTGGTACATGCATCAACCGATGCAGTACAATGCAGCGACATGTGAGCTGGGAAAGAACATCTCGTGACGACGACTTTCGGAGACAGGCTATGAATCGAAATCGCTCACGACCCAAAATCGATAGAGTTAATGAAAAAGTCAATTTACCTTGCTTTCATGAAATACACAGAAATATCACGCCTCCCGACATGTGGGAAAACACTAGAGGTATTATCTCGACTAAACGAAATATCCATAAGAGGACTACACATCCCTGACAGAACAAAAATAGCGGAGATCCCCTCTTCAACGAGGCATCTCTTTCGCCATTCCAAATCGCTCACCCCCACTAGTGGTGGGCGGAAACCGATCGACCAAACAACAAGACAAGTCATGCGCAGTCCAGCGCAAAAATGACCACAGCTCAAAAGTTAACTGCATTCGATACTAACGCGAGAAGACAAATGCTTACCGAGAAAAGTGACTATAGATTTCAAGCAGTTGTTGCCCTTGCGTTATAAAAACAGATATTGAAATAAAACGATGTTGCGAGAATTTATCACGCAACATATCACCACCTCCTCCCGATAAAAAAAAAAAAATGTGGAACATATTTTTTTTTTCAATATCAAAGAGCAAGCGATAAGCGGCTCAAAACGCACGAATTATGCGCTGATAATTAATTAAATTGCCAAACAATAGGCTAATTATAGAGTGTCTGGTGAGGATATACCTCAACAGAAAAATAAATATGTCTCAAAAAATATTCACATCGGGGAGGTGTCACCAACACACATCACGTTAGCATGTAAACACAATATACGTATGCAAGTTACTATAATCATCATTAAACAGCATACTCTAATATTGTCTTTAAAAATGGATGTACAAATCTGATAGGAAAATTTAAATAGTACATTCTTTGACATGTAATGACATAAGTACATAGCAAAGTTAAACTACATGACGATCCAGGACATATGCTCTGGTATTCCGAGGGTAAGTACACAATCTAGAACTCGTAAGGTAAGTCCTCAGCTCAACAATGACATTCTGAGAAAGTACAAGCAATATAATGCTAATTAATAACTAATATGCTTCATAAGGTACAATACATTATTAATAATTGTGGCTGTTTAGTAAACTAACGGCCCTTATATTAACTACTCAGTCCTCCTCTATCATTTTAAAAAACGAACAGAAGAAGATGACAACAAAGCACGATAGTGTGTACATATAAAGTAAGTACAGATGTGCTAATCTATTGTAGAAATATAGGTGTGTTATGACTCTGTAATATATAGAAATATAGGACAGAAGTATTAGTTGGAGTCATGTGGGCATCTAGACAAAATGTCAGCCATCACATTATCCGCACCACGGATAGCTCGTACCGTGAAGTGAAAAGGTTGAAGAGCTATAGCATATCGAGTGGATCTCGAACTCTTCAAATTCTTAGTCTGAATAGCTGTAAGAGCTTTCTGATCAGTCTCTAGAATGAAATGTGCGCCCAGGAGGAATCTTTGTAGCTTTAGAATTGACCAAAACCATCGCTAACAACTCACGGTCTAAAACCGAGTAGTTCCTCTCTGCCGCATTTAGTTTTCTAGAAATGTACATAACAGGATGCAGAGTATTTGCATATTCTTGCATCAGTGCTGCTCCAATCCCAGTGGATGAAGCATCACTCCGAAGAACAAAAGTCCTATCAAGAGTAGGTAATCTTAAGATGGGAGGAGAAGAAAATATATTCTTGATTTGGTCTAATGAAGATTGGCATTCTTCAGACCAACGGACCAGATTAGGCGAACCTTTCTTCAACAATGTTGAGAGAGGTGCCATGATCGAAGATAAATTTGGAATAAATCTCCCATAAAATTGAATTAAACCTAAGAGACTCCTAACTTGTTTCTTCGTTTTAGGAACAGAGATGTTCAGTATTTTGGAAGTATTGTGGTCTTCTGTCTTCAAGAGACCATGACCAACACGATGACCCAGGAAAGAGATTTCACCAAAACCAACAAAAGCTTTAGAAGGTTTTGCTGTCAAATTATTCTCACGTAGAGTGGACAGTAAGTCATATAACCCTAAATAGTGATCTTCCCAGGTATCACTGAAGAGACAGATGTCATCTAAGTATGCGATGACATCCGAACGATGTGACAGAATTCGACGCATCATGCGAACGAAAGTGGCAGGGGCGTTCATGAGACCAAAAGGCATAACATTCCATTGAAATAGACCCCTAGGTGTAGAAAAGCAGTAAGAGGTTTGGCATGCTCTGCTAAAGGCACTTGCCAATAACCTTTAGACAAGTCAAGTTTAGTGAAGAATCTAGAATTAGAAAGTCTAATCAGTAGATCTTCTAACAAAGGCATCGGTTCAGCGTCGAACTTTGTGACCTGATTCAATTTGCGATAATCAACGCAAATTCGTATGTTCTTATCCTTCTTCCGGACAATAACCATGGAAGAAGAATATGGTGAAGTCGATGGTTCAATTATATTTAATTGAATCATTTCATCCAATTCCTTTTCCACTTGCGACTGAAAGTGTATAGGAATAGGATACGGCCTAACCCTAATTGGATTATTGTCGGTAAGAATTATGTCATGTTCTATGACATCTGTGTGTCCAGGAATGTCAGTGAGAACATCCTGAAATGTTTGTAACATCGACGAGACTTGTCGATGTTCGTCACCAGAAAGATTAGGAGAAACAGAAACGTTTTTTCCAAGATTCCGTAGAATGTAATGGAACCACTGGAAGGGGAAGGTTGACATCAGAGAAGGTAGCTTCCTCATCCTGAATGACAGACAGGGATGAATAATGACCGTGAGGTGCAGGAGCATCATCCGTTGCCTGGAAAATAGGCAGCAAATAGTCCGGACGTTCGTGAAATTCCGAAAGCATGTTTATGTGGAAAGTTTTATGCTTTCCATCAATATCGACCACATAGTCAACATCGGAAATCCGAGAGACTATTGCATACGGACCTTTCCATGCAATAAGAAGTCTATTTTCCCTACTGGGGAGTAGGACGAATGCTTTGTCACCTGGACAAAGTTGTCGTAGACATCTATTCTTGTTAGCAAACTGCCTTGCCTTCTCTTTAGCAATTTCTGATGAAGCAGTTGCTAGCTTACATGCCTCAATGATCTTTTGTCTAAGAGCAATGACATACTCATATGAGGATTGAGTTTCATCGCTAATATCATCGGCAGTGATGAGATCGTGTAATAAAGACATAGGGCCGCGTGGACGCGCGCCAAAGACAAGTTCGAAGGGAGAAAATCCTGTGTGTTCATTAGGGACTTCTCTATAGGCAAAGAGAGCCGCGGGTAAAACCCTGTCCCAATCTTGAGGATGATCTTCAGTTATCTTACCAAGCAAAGTCTTGAGCGTTCTATTCAGACGCTCAACTAACCCATTAGACATAGGATGGTAGATACTACTGAGAGATCGTTCAATATGTAAGGTAGACATTACCTGTGACATAGTGTCAGATATGAGTTGAGTGCCATGGTCTGACAATATTTCTCTGGGGAACCCCAAGCGAGAAAATATCAACCAAAGAGCATCTGCGATATCTGTAGTAGATATGCTCTTAAGAGGAATAGCCTCTGGCCAACGTGTGCACATATCGACACATGTAAGGATAAACTGATGTCCTCTGGCCGACTTGACCTTAAAAGGGCCAATAATATCTATGGCCATTTTCTGAAACGGCCGAATAGGAATGTCAGCAGCCTGGATAGGCGCAGCATGTCGTGGTCCTCTAGATTTGACCTCCTGACATACCTTGCATGATCGGCAGTAAATACGAATGTCCTTATTGACAAAAGGCCAAAAGAAAGCCGCAAGGACTCTCGACTTCGTACGGGCAAAACCCATATGTCCAGCACATTGCGAGTCATGAGCATGTTGTAATATTTGGACTCTCATGCTCTTGGGAACAAGAATTTGCGAATGTGCCGACGTAGTCGAATCTTGTACCATACGTACAAGTACGCCGTTTCTCATTGCAATCCAAGATTTTCTATTTGTATCCTGATTCGGATCACCTTTCTTCGCAAGAACGAAGAATTTTTTTAAAGAAGGATCTTCTTCTTGCAATTTTATGAAAGAGTCACGAGTAATTACTAAGTGACTATCTTGGCTATCAACTTCATTATCACTATTCAGTGAAGTTTCGGGTGTTTGTAGAGCTTGTGCTCTTGTAACTACTGCATTTGTAGCTTGCATGTTATTATCTTCCCAAGCAGCAATCTGCTGTGGGGTACACTCCCTAACTCCGTGAATACGACCAATAATAAGGTCCGCAATAGGATTAGGTAAGAGACAAGCATGCACATCTCCAGTAAAGAAAGGAGTGGCAATGCGAATTACAGCAGTAGGATATTTTTCTAGAGTGCCGCCAAATGTGACACATTTAATAACCCTTCCTGTAGCACAAGATGGATCTACAAGCGATTGTCTAACACCAATAGTGGTGCATCCGGAATCGAAAAGTAGTGAGACCGGAGTATCATTAACAAGACCCTTATGTAGAATTAAAGAACCCCTCCCGTCATGCGCAACAGCAGCAGGAAGAGCGGGAAGTGGGTGACCACAACTCAAAGTAGTTATGGTACCCGGTTCGAATAAAGTACTGCATTGGGGGCATTTGTTTGCTCTCTCAAAGTCAAAAGCAGAACTAGTGACAGCGTCAAAGTTTTTACTATCAACAACATGATTACAGGCTCCCTCAGTTTCCTGTTGTACAGCATTAGCCTGCTGATATCTCTTTTTTTTGTGTTGAGATCTACCCCGACTATTATTACCTCTGAAGTTATCAGAGTTATTATTATCTCTGCAGTTATTATTGTCTCTATTGTAATTGTTATACTGGTTCGAATTCCAGTTTCCACGATTACTATCATGTTCACATTGATGCGAACATCTATTTGTTTGGTTCTGAGGTCTTCGGCAGGAATAACCTCTATTACCATATCCTCTTTTGAAATGCTTATAATTATTAGGGTGATAGTAACGACCACTATCAGGTTGTCTCCAATTCTTCGAAGAAGAATCACCATGAAATTGGTTTCCATGATTTTGACAGAAATTACCGCTGCCCTTTCTATCAAAATTTTGTTGGGATCTACGAGCAAAGTTTTGACCATACGGAGCTGCCGAAGCAACTGGTAAACCTTCTTTCACCTTAGAGTTACCCATGGTTATGTGTGGGTGCGCAGTTACGTATTGGCAACAGAAATCTTCCATTTCTTTTATTGTTTTAGGTTTACGTTCATGAAGGAAAGCAAGGAAAGACTCATTGACAGACGACATGACTTTGTCTCTAAGGATTAAGTCCATAAGTCCTTCATAAGTTTTTTCCGTCTTAGATAGTTCAACCCATCGTGAGAAAGTAATGCGTATTCTTGCAATAAACTCGGAGAATTCAACTCCATTTTCAGGTAACATGTTTTTAAATTGTAGACGATAGCCGTCTTCGTTAAGCTGATATTTCTTTAACAAAGCGGCCCTGACAACCTCATAATTGCTCTTGTCAGGTTCATCCACCATATTTAATATACTTAGAGCTTTACCTGTCAGTATCCCTGATAACTGATAAACATATTTTGCTTTGTCTATGTTATGAGCTGTACATGCTTGTTCAAATCTGTCCAGATAGAACATTATGTCATCACTGGAAGGACTAAATGTTGGTAACTTAATCTTAAAAGTATCATTATTAGCCTTCCCAGAAGATGAACCCTTGTTTGAATCATTACCATTACTCATGCTCGTCAATTTCAATTTCTCCAACTCTAAAGCTAAGAGTTTTTCTTCATGTTCCATTTTTGCTTTCCTCTCATCAGACTCTCTTTGTAACTTCCTTTCTTCAGCTTGAGCCTGCATTTGAAGTCTTTCATTTTCAGCTTCTTTTTCAAGTCTTTTATTTTCAGCTTCTTTTTCAAGTCTTTTATTTTCAGCTTCTTTTTCAAGTCTTTTATTTTCAGCTTCTTTTTCAAGTCTTTTATTCTCAGCTTCTTTTTCAAGTCTTTTATTCTCAGCCTCTAGCTGTAGCTTTCTTTCCTCAGCTTCTGATTCCCTTTTTTGTTTTTCCATTTCCATTTGGAATCTCTTTTCATCCACCTGCATCTGCAGTTTCTTTTGTTCAGCTTCCATATGCAGTTTCTTTTGTTCAGCTTCCATTGCTTTATCATATCGAGCAGTTGCAAATTCTTCTAACTTATCACCAGTCTTCCCAAGCAATTTACCCTGCTCAATAAAGTGCTCAAATGTAGACATGTTGTCTAACATATGAGTCCAAAACCTGAAATAATTAACTAATTTATTTCAAACCTAAGTGTAACAAGTCTTAATTAAGCACTTGTATATTCACATCACATTATATTATCCCAGTCTCTGTGGGAAACAAGTCTCCAATCAAAGAACTTGTATATGAAATATCAGCACTCAAATCTTGATCATAAGTGCACTTCTCATTCAATAGTGCACGACACTATTCATCATTCATTTATCATCAGTATAGTAGTAACAGTGCATTAGCATAGCCCATTAACTAATTACTATAACTGTAAACAATGACTATGTAAACACATGCAGAATGTAAACATTGAAAATGTAAACAATACAAACAATGTAAACAATAACAATGTAAACAATAACAAAGATCAGCAACAATACAAAAACTTTCGCAGAAATCAACTAAAAATAAAGCAGAAATTAATGAAATATCACAAAAAATGTGACGATATCTGCGATAGAATTAAACAAAATACATGACACCACAGTGTATAAACAAAAATGTTGTATGAAACTAAATTATAGACAAGAGTAGGCTAACAAATACAAACAAATCACAACAAAACTAAAGAATGTGAAATAATAACGAAAACAATATTAAAACATGTCATCACAGCTAACATAAATAGCAACAGAAGTCGCTTAGCAAATTCCAGTATCGGAAATTTGCAAACCCTACAGAAAACGCTCACAATAGACGACCTCTATGACGTGGCATAATCTAACGGAGACACCACCCAACCGAGAACCCGCTGAAATATAAACATATAAATATACAAATAACATATAGACATATAATATATAGAATGAGATGATACACAGAAGACTCAGCAGAAGTATAAGGGCACAGTTTACATACAAACAGGCCACTTAACTTAAAGGCTTCCAATCGTAGAACAGCAGAAAAACGGATGTCAATCAACGTCCTAAAGAGCGAAGCTCCAACGATGATGGCACATCTGAACTGCTTCCACTGCTAACACGATGGTACAAGAGCTTCTGAAATACTGTGTGTTGAGTTGTTTCGGCACTTGACCTTCTAATCCAAAAGTAAGTTGATGGAAATCGGTACTTGGCCTTCTTCAGAAAACAACCCGTTTCAACCGGCACTTGACCTTCTCAAAAAAACGACAGCACTGGAACCTTGACAGCAGCAACTTGCTTGACTTGCGTAAAAGATAACAGCAGTCCGAGTTATCCGGCAACATGTAACAACGCCGGGTACTGTCAAATTCTTGTTTCCGTCAAAAGGTTGAAATTTTGACTTTTACCGGGCAACGCCGAGTACTTTGAAAATTTTGAAGATGTTGACTGTATTGAAGAATGTTAATTTCTTGAAGGATGCTGATGAATTCTTGTTGAAAATGAAGTGGGTAAGGGACCCCGTGTTTGCTAGTACCAGAATCAAACCAGCTTATGGCCACCAAATGATGCGTGATGCCATATGATGATGGATGGCATCCGCATGTCTGGTTTTGTGTAGTGTGTAGATGTGTTCAGTCAAAACAATGTTCATGCAACAATAACAGGGCAATCCACATAGGACGTCAGTAAACTCACGACGTATAAAGTCAATGAGTCTTGAAACAGCCGTTGACGTTTTTCTTCATTATTTATTGTGGACGCCACAGTGACAAAATGGTTACGCAAATGTGTAGGCACATCAAACAGTCATTATCACAGCAACATTCAATACAGCAATAAACGGTAGACAGCATTACAATGATGAGTCAGATGCATGTTATATTTCAAAGTGCTGTAAATGTAGTCAGATGAACAACTCCATCCTTTTCTATAACAGCCAGGAGATAACCAGATGTATGAGATCAGTTCACTCTCCTTAGTTTGACTTCAGCAAGACAGACACGTCTGCCGAAGTATAAATAATGTCCTCAAGAATATCCTCTAGATAATAAAGGTTTTCTAAACCTAGTTCATTTAACAAAGTAGCAAGTAATGGTCCTTGGTACATGCATCAACCGATGCAGTACAATGCAGCGACATGTGAGCTGGGAAAGAACATCTCGTGACGACGACTTTCGGAGACAGGCTATGAATCGAAATCGCTCACGACCCAAAATCGATAGAGTTAATGAAAAAGTCAATTTACCTTGCTTTCATGAAATACACAGAAATATCACGCCTCCCGACATGTGGGAAAACACTAGAGGTATTATCTCGACTAAACGAAATATCCATAAGAGGACTACACATCCCTGACAGAACAAAAATAAGCGGAGATCCCCTCTTCAACGAGGCATCTCTTTCGCCATACCAAATCGCTCACCCCCACTAGTGGTGGGCGGAAACCGATCGACCAAACAACAAGACAAGTCATGCGCAGTCCAGCGCAAAAATGACCACAGCTCAAAAGTTAACTGCATTCGATACTAACGCGAGAAGACAAATGCTTACCGAGAAAAGTGACTATAGATTTCAAGCAGTTGTTGCCCTTGCGTTATAAAACAGATATTGAAATAAAACGATGTTGCGAGAATTTATCACGCAACAATTACGTTGTTATTCTAGTACAGTGTTACAGGCCGTAAATTTATAAGTTGTCAATGAGTTGAGTGTACCATCGTCACAGTTTTGCCGCTCATGGTGAGCGATAGTCATTGCAGTGTTTGTTCAGTTAAGTCGTACTGTGGTGTATGATGCTGATAGATTAAGCTGTTAAAGCAAGTTACACTGGCATGGCATTAGCATATTGTATTTCATGCGTTTGTTGGCCGTGTGAGGCTTGAGTGTGTTGTGCTTAGTAATAAAGGGAAATCCCTGTTAAAGGTGTTGATTACTTATGTCAGCCATTGTTGTGTGGTCCTACTCCTAGAGGAGCGAGCTTATTATTGTGATTATAAATCCACACTGCAGTGGTGCAACCATAGTGAATTGGTTCTTGACAACTGGGGATATTGTCTACACAGTTGTTCTGACAGCTAAGGAGCTCTTGTCCGATTCTTTAAAGGCCGTCTTCTTCTTCTTCCGTCCTTAGCCAAAGACCGACCAAGCAGTCAGAGGCCATCACGCCTTGTGGCGTCTTAAGGGCAACAGCAGATTGATTTTCTCTGTTGTAGTTTCCCATCACGCCTAGCGGCGTTTAGAGGCCGTGGGGCCAATATATTATAGATTATAGAAGGCTATAAGTTCTATGCACACATATGAGAAGTTATAGCAGCGTGTGTTCACGTCTTCATGTTTTCTAGGTTTTCTCGGTAGTGTGTTCGGATTTGTCGATAAACAGTAGCAGGGAACTGTTTACGTTCTGCTGGTGACCCGCTCGCGGTAGTTGACCTAGATTAGAAATAAGTAACAGCGAAATGTTGGTGTTGTCAGTACAGAGAATATTTGTCATTTATTGTGTTCGACGCTGTTTTGGAAAGTTAATTTTGTGCCAGGGTGTTCAAGTATTGTTAGAAGCAGTGTCAAAAGTGATAGAGGAAGGCTGCAGCTGGCGGCTGGCATCACAGTTTGATATATTACAAGGCACACTTTGTAACTTAGTGCTAGGAAGGTGGTGATCCAGTCAGAGCAGTGGAGGTTAGTGTGACAGGTGTCGGCAGTTGGTAAGCGATGTAGAGTAGAATAGTTTGTTAATATTTGTCTGTAATATTTGGGCCCGAGTGACTGACTGTGGTGTCGTCAGGAGGGAATAATTCGTCAATATTGGTTGGTAATATTTGGGCTCGAGTGCCTGACTGTGTGTCATTGTTGGGTACGTAGCCAATCTGCAGTAGTGTCATCGCCCGTACTGCTCTACCTACCTGCCAAGTTCTGTCATCATCAGACCTTACCGATGTGCCTGTCCAGTGGGAGCCTACCCTTGCCTCTGTCGTGAACCTAGTACCGCTTGTAGGGATGCCAGTTACCGAAGCCTGCTGATCTGAGGGGTCCTGGAAATTTACTGTGCTGAAGTGTGAAGACTGCTGAGTTCCTGTCGTTCTTGAAGAGACGAAGTATCGAACTTTACGCATTTATTATACGCATCACTGTGCCAAAAGACATTATCGTTATTATCCGGCACATAGACTTGTGAAGAAGTCTTGTTATCTGGACATTATTGGATATACGGTCGTTATTCTTGCCGTGGACTGTGCTGAGATAACACCGTGTGGAACATTATTTTCGTTTTGATGTCTTCAAGTCTGTGAAGTCTAGTTCGTGCTGTTTCATCTATCATCATCTGTGTCTGAGGAGCTATGTGGAGGAGCATCGCTGGATCATCAGTTAAGTTATTGTTTGAATATCTGTGTATGATCTGTTGTATTTATGTTTTTCTTTTTGTTCTTCCCTGTAAATTCTATTTTCTTCCCTTAAAATTTTATTTTCTGTCTATCCACCTGGTACAGCTTATCGTACAGTCTGGTCTTCTAGAGTAGTGGGACATTTCCGTTGAGGTCGTGTGAGGTTAGCATAAAGCAATAAGCTTTGTTCTGTTTCTACGTCTGTTTCTTGAGGTTTGCTTATTGGTTTGTTATTGTCTTTCTTTCCTTGTGTTTTGTTCTTTTTCCTCGCTTTCTTTGCAGAAACTTAGTCTGTGTCTGTATATGGTGGTAGTTAGGTAGGTGGGATCTGTCACTGTAATTTCCTATCACTTGGGGTCATTAGTGTTATATACATAGTAAATCTATTGATAAGTTATTGTGTTATTATTGCTTATATGGTATTTAGTTTATTTTGATTGGGGATGATGAAGTTAGTGACTAGTGAAGGAGATAGCTCTCAACACTTCATTGTTAAGTATAGTTGCTGTTTAGTCTGCTGTGTTTATATTATATTTGTGAGTTCAAGGGTGGACGGGTGGCGAGTTTAATTCTTCCTTTTCTTACTTGTGGGAAAAGATTGGATTAGACTGATTCCTTTCTAGGGTGTGGCTGTGTATGTTTAGTGGCGGAGTCAGGCAGAAGTGTTTCCTGCGACTGCCCTACTTAACATTCCAAGCTCAGTATTTGTTAGGTGTACGGGTGTAGTTTGTATTTACATTGTCTGGGATATTCAGTAATTTTATTCTTGTGTTTAAGTGGTGTGTTCTCTCGTTCCTTCTTGCTATTTTGTAAATACGTTAACAGGTATCCCTTGTTTCCGTTCGTTGTCAGTCACGCATTGTATACATCAGTCTATCTCTGCTCAAACTTTCTCTGTCATCTTATTCACCGTGACTGCTGGTTATCGTTTCATTTAGTGTGTGTCAGTTGTAAACATTTGTATTAGATAAAATATCTTCTTCTTCTTCTTCCTCGTTCGTCCTGAAAAGGACGTTGGTTGCGTTGTGTCTGTTTACAGCGAAGCTGTGATATTTGCGCCATTCGGCTGACACATCCGATTTCAGCACGGCATTTTTTGGGACCGGGTTTGCCTTCCCTCTTCGATCCCTACTCTCTCAGCCAGACTGCAGGGATGCAGCCTGTTTCCAGGACCACCACGTGGAGGTGGAGTAGGGTCTTGGTCAGCTCTGGTTCGCTGACCCTGACGCAAGCAGTCTAGCTATGGGTTGCTGACTGCATTCTCTATTGCTGCATGTTTGGGCCCCAGATAGAATATAAAGAACTGTAATACTGTCAGAGTACAGCACCAGGATGGGTGCTAGTGAGATAAGGTAGTGTAGGAGCTGACTTATTTTTCAATTTTGTGGTGGTGCCTCAACCTTACAGCTGTGAGGGGGTATAGCACCTAGAGTTATTATCAGCCAGGGAAATACAACTTTCGACTATAGTAAGGGTCTCTTCAGTTGTATCACAGAGACTAAGTGGTCGGAAGGACCAACACCTAGAGAGTAAGGAGACAGTAGCCAAGAGGTGAAGTGGATTATATTGATACTTTGAGGGGTGAAGTGGATTATATTTACATGCATGTTAGTACTGTGAAAAGTGTTATTGCTATTTATATATCATTACTGCATACTTTGTAAGCAGAGATGTATCTGTTGATATAAGTGAGGTGGTTTTTGGTACATGTTTTTGAGTAGTTGCATAGTGAGAATCTATAACAAAAGAAGCAGAGTCATAGATAGTATTGAGTATTGTGAGTGTACATCATGGACTTAGAGAGTTTCATTAGGATAGGCAAAGAATGTGGGTACACTGGGAACGAACTAACGGCTTATGCCAAGACAGAATTCCACTCAAAATAGAATCAGGATGTCATAAGAGATTTACGTGCCGAGGAACGAGAACTCAAGAAGGCAGAGCTAGAATTTCATGAAAAGAAGATGGAACGAGAATTACAGGAAAAGAAGATGAAAGAGGATAGAGAGTTAAAATTACAAGAAAGGAAGATGAGAGAAGATAGAGAATTTCAAGAAAAGAAGATCGAACGAGAATTACAGGAAAAGAAGATGAACGAGGATAGAGAGTTAGAATTACAAGAAAGGAAGACGAAAGAGGATAGAGAGTTAGAATTAGAAAAGGAGAGAATGAGAATAGCTCTGGAAGAGAAGAAGATTGATAAGGAAATACAATTGAAGAGATTAGAAGTGGGTGCGAGTAGTCAGAACTCGACTCTGGGGGGAGGGGGGGAGTGAGGGGGGCTTATCGTCCCTTTAGGCTGTGTCTGCCAAATTTTAACGACAAAATCGACAGTTTAGATTTTTTCCTTGAGAGGTTCGAGGCCGAATGCGTGGCCTGGAAGGCTGACATAGATCAGTGGCCATCTCTGTTATCCACATTACTAGTGGGGCCTGCAATGGAGACTTTACCTCGTCTCATCACGCGAGCTTATCTGTCAATCATACGCTACCTGACAGACCGCACGTGAATAACACCGAATCTTTTGAAGTTCGTACTCAGAAAAAGTCAGAAACCCCTGGGCTCTTTGATCTTAGGAAGCGGACATTCGTACAGAGAAGACCCGTTAGACTTAGAATTCTTCTGATGTCAGTTAACAACGCTCGACAGAAGACCGACTATAAGCCTTTTATCTGGGAACTTTGTTCTGATTCTCCGTTACACACACACAATAGTGCGAAAAGTAACATCATCTATAGATCATAGAAACATAATGATATATAAACGGTGTTTTCTTAAACCTGCTATCAGTTGTCACTCAGAATTTTCGGATAGTCTAAGCACGCAGTTCTAGAACCATTTCGCTAATTGTGTTAATAGCATTCGTGGGGATTTTCATTCTGATTTTCTGGTAATAGAAATTAGGGCACTCCTCTGAATATCGGTCCCAAATGAATCCATACGATTTGTGTTAGAAAATATCCCTTACAGGGCCTCATTTGGTAATGCCGGTTCAGGGGCGACATGAAATAGGGAGAAAAAATCTAAAAATGCCGGTTCAGTGGCGACCTAAAAACCTCATCAGCAAATGCCTCCTCTGAAATACAGACCTGTCTCATCTTCCAGTACCCCACTGAATACTTTCTTGTTCTCTCCTTACATGCCTTGATGACATCGTCCATGTGGAGTATGAAAAGATAAGGTGACAGGATATCACCTTGTCTTACGCCAGTGGTGGTCCTGAACTCTTCTGCCTTATAGTTTGCTGTCCTTTATAAATTTGAGAGGGCATTGTTTTTCCTTCCTCTTGTTCTTTATAGTCTTACAGAACAATTTATGGTTTTCTTGCGCATCTTTTTCTAGCTTTTCTCCAATTTCTTCCCAATACTTTAGTTTTGCAGCTAGCACCTTGTTTTTTTGCTTCTCTATTTGTCCTGCGGTTTTTTTAGCTCCTAAGTATTGTTTCCAAGCCATTTTCTTCTCTCTTATTTTCTCTTTGACTTCCTCTGTCCACAAAGGTGTTCTCTTTCTCTTCAAACACAAAGTTCTCCCATAAGCGCATACATGAAGTTACACTAGATGTGAACCAACAAAGAATGAGAAGTCAGTGATCGACTATGCCATAGTCATGCGGAGCTCATTCAAATATGTCCAGGATGCTAGAGTATGGAGGGGGCCAGAGATTGAAAGTGATCACTACCTGATTACAATCAAAAGAACAACTGAAAGTTGCACAGCCTAGGAACTGCCCAATATCATGCAAGAAACAATGTAAACGACAGGGAGAAATGAGTATTAAGACCTAAAAGCTGAGAGAGCCAGAAACTAAGACCAGATATCAGGAGCTTATTGCTACATCGGTGAGAAACACTGAAGAACAACCTCATGAATTGGAAACCCTGTGGCTTAAATTCCAGGACATCATAAAGACAGAAGCTGCAAAAGCATGTGGTGAAATCCGACTTGGGAACAAGAGAAAGAGGACACCTTGGTGCACAGTGGAAGTCGAAGAGAAAATAAGAGAGAAGAAAATGGCATGGAAACAATACTTAGGAGAAAAAACACAGCAGGACAAATAGAGAAATATAGAGAATATGTGACACTCAGAACAGAAGCAAAAAACAAGGTGCTAGCTGCAAAACTAAAGTATTGAGAAGAAATTGGAGAAAAGCTAGAAAAAGATGCGCAAGAAAACCAGAAATTGTTCTGTAAGACTATAAAGAACACGAGGAAGGAAAAACAATGCCCTCTCAAATTTATAAAGGACAGCAAACTATAAGGCAGAAGAGTTCAGGACCACCACTGGCGTTAAGACAAGGTGATATCCTGTCACCTTATCTTTTCATACTCCTCATGGACGATGTTATCAAGTCATGTAAGGAGAGAACAAGAAAGTATTCAGTGGGGTACTGGAAGATAAGACAGGTCTGTATTTCAGAGCTGGCATTTGCTGATGATGTTGCCCAGATTGCTAAATAAGAGGCACATCTCCAATCCAACCTGCACGTCTGGAAGGAAGAGCTGGAGAAGAGAGGATGGTCATAAGCAGCTGTAAAACAAAATCCATGTGATATCACAAGAAGACAGAGTACATCAGATTAAGCTGGGAGAACAGGTCCTGGAGCAGGTCGACCACTTTAAATACCTCGGAGCTATTATAGACCGAAAGGGAGGCATCAGAGACTAGTTGGCCACTCGAAAAGCAGCAGCTGGGAGACTTTTTTTAGGCCATAAATCTAGGATTCCTCACCAAGAGAGAGTTTGGTAAGAAAACAAAGATGGCTGTAACCGCTCCATATATGTCCCAGTGTTGACATATGGATGCGAGTCATGGGCAATGACTACAACCCACAAAAGCCAGATCCAGACCTCAGAAATGAGGTATATATGAGGAAGGTGGTTCAAGTAACAAGAAGAGACATGGTGCGCAACCAGACGATACATCAAGGCCTAAAATCCCACCCCCGCAGACCCAAGTAGAACAGTCCCAGCTAAGATGGTTTGGCCATGTCTGCAGAATGGGAGAAGATCGGCTACCACGACAAGCATGGGAAACAAAGAAAAGTAAAAAGATTCACAGTATCGACACGATTCAGTCTACCCAGCTGTAAATGGGTACCTGACTTATCACTTGAGTTAGGGAAGGAAAAGGCAGCGAGGAAAGGTACTGGTCACCCCACCTCTCTATGCATGACCTAGTATAGTGAGGTCTCTAACACTTCACTCCCCTACGGTAGTATCTGCTATGGGTTACTTTCACAATTGCCTCCAGCTGGCAGAAAATAAATTCAATCTGTCTGCTCAACTATAACTCTATCAATACATTGATCAGATTGGCAATTTCTGTGTTTCAAGAGTAGTTTCCCATTCATTTCTACTCGTATATTTTTTTTTTTTTTAAATATGTCAAAATGAGGCCCTGTAAGGGATATTTTCTAACACAAATCGTATGGATTCATTTGGGACCGGTATTCGGAGGAGTGCCGAAATTAGTGTTTACGTGTTTAAAAGAGTTAGCTTTTACCAATTAAAAGTGTTTGCATTTACCATTATAATTCACTTTGATTTTCTAGCGTTAAAACTAGTGAAATAATATAACGCGTAGCTATTTCATACCAGATGTTCAGTTATCATGTTAATTTTTACCACACGCTTTCTCACACAAGAAGAGACGGTTTTAGCTAACTGGTTAAATGCTAGGCGCGACTGATAGTGACAGAAAAGAATTCAGGTTTTATTTCATTGTGCGTATTTATTATAAGTGCCTATTATTTAATATCATACGACTAAACTATCAGACGCAGACCAAATTAATAGCTACTTAACGACCGGCGATAGTTTGTGATAATTGATATTGTACGCTGATTGTTAAGCGCGAGCAAGGGGCGGGGAGAGTTGCATAACTCCCTCCGAACTGAAAACTTGGCGCTAGCGACGGGCGATAGGGTAGGCTAAAGACAACTTGTACCTTTTAAATTTAATCAGGACTGACGGAGTGGATAAGAGATCGTCTTGTCCCCGTCTGTGTGCAAATATGTAGCTATATAGAAAAGTAGCATTTTTCCATAAATGTTTCTTATATATTCCTAGCAGACCTGATCAAGGGCGTCCAGCGGTCTTTTTTTCTTTTACTGATTGGTTAATGTTGTCTTTTTCTTGGCTTGTGCGTCACCAATTTCATTGGTGAGCAAGTATTTGCCAACGATACATGAGAAACATTTTAACTTGTAAATTTAACTGGACTTATCAAACCCAGCAATATTTCTCAACTTTATCAGCCCACTGAGGTTTGAAACAAAAATAACATTTATTCCCGACTTCTGACAGTAGTATTCAAGCGTTGCATCCAGAATTTACGCTGTTTCAGAATCGGCACTCTACCATAGAGCCAGCCGATAGAATTATCATCATTTATCAATTGTAACATTTTTAGCAACCAGATGTTTCCCAATCATCATCATCACGTGACGTATTCTTTCCAGAACGTTGTCTCCATTACAGCTGCTCTGAACGCATCACGATTCTGGGCAAGTCGACCTGCATCAGCCAAAGACAAGTTCAGACTCTCTGTGATGTCCTGGGTCCACCGTCGTCTAGGTCGACCCCTTCCCCTTTTTCCAGGGACCATGCCTTCCATCACTGTTTTTTCCAGGCTATTATGTCTTTTTATATGACCGAAAAATTTCAGCTTCCTTATTGCGATGGTATTTAGGAGCCAATGTCCCTGTACGTTTAGTGAGTGCAGTACTTCTCTGTTGGTCTTTTTTTCTGTCCAGGGTATTCTCAAAATCCTTCTGTAGCATTTCATTTCGAATGATGTAATCTTTTTTGCAACTGTTTTATTGAGTGTCCAAGTCTCGCAGCCGTATGTTTCCACTGGGAATATACATGCTCTGATCAGTTGTAACTTTGTTTCTTTGCTTGTGCCTTGCCATAGGTTTTTCATGTGTATTAGTTTATGTGAAGCAATTGCAAGTCTTCTTTTAATTTCTACTGCACAGTCGCCAGAGCTGTTGATGATTGATCCTAAGTATTCGAATTCATTAACACTTTCCAGTTCTTCGTTATCAATTTCAATTTCTGGTTTGGTCTTTACTTTGTCTGTTGTCAATACTTTGGTCTTCTTGGTGTTTAGGTATAGATTCTGGGCCTCGCTGTGTTTTTTGGTGGACAGAAGTAATTGTTCAAGTCCTTCTGGGTTGGTCGATAGGAGGACTGTGTCGTCAGCATATCTGATTTCCGGGATCTGGTACCCGCCGATGTTAAATGAGTCAAACTCTGTGTGTTCTTGGTCATCTCTTACATTTCTCATGATATTCTCGGCATAAATGTTAAACAGGTAAGGGGAAAGGGTACAGCCTTGTCTTACTCCTTTCTGTACTTCAAACCATTCTGATGTTTCCCTCTCTATTCTTACGGCTGCCTGTTGTTCTTGGTACAGCAGTGCGATGAGTTGTATAAGGTGGTATGGAAATCCCATATTTTTCATAATAGCCCATAACTGCTGATGTTGTACACAGTCGAAAGCTTTGGTGTAATCAATGAAACAAGTATGTAGGTCAATGTTGAATTCTCTACACTTTTCTATGATGATCCTCATGTTGAATATATGATCTCTAGTGCCTCTACCTGGTCGAAAACCCGCCTGTACTTCGTTTATTTCTGTTTCTAGCTTTTGTTGCATTCTTTTCATTATGATTTGTAATAGTATTTTGCTGGCATGGCTTATAAGAGCTATAGTTCTGTAGTTTGTGCACAGTTTCAGGTTGCCCTTTTTTGGCAAGGGTATGTAAATTGATCTTTTCCATTCCTTGGGCCAAATTCCGCTTTGCCAGATCTTGCAGCATAATGCATGGTATATACTTGAAGTATTTTCCTCTTTTAACTGTGAACCCCAAGATTACGTTTCTACATCAACTATTGGCGGTGACATTTTGTTCATCCAAGAAAAACCCACACCCAGATTCGGCGTTCATCTCACTGGTCTTTATTTGTTAGAGGATGGACTGGGGCCAATTTGGGAAATAAACCTGACATTTTATATATTCTGAAAAAATTGTAATTCCAAGGGATATCACCAAGAGTAGGTAAGAGTGATTGAGTGGCCACTGTACGAAAGAGAGAGTGAACATTTTTCTTTGTTACAGGGACTTTACCAAAACTGGATTTGCTTAAACTTGTTAAATTTACTGGGTAGCATATATAGTAGGAACTTGTTTACTTTACTGTCTACTCTGTAACATAGTGCAAACCTTCGACCTTTGGGTTATTAACTTTTTGGGTTCTTTTCTCCATAAGGGGAGGGCACATTTATTCTGCTATTTCATATGTATGTAACTCTGATTTTTTATTTGATCTTTCTTTAGATATTTTGATGTTGTCAAGTTTAAAAGATAATAAACAACAAAAGAAACTTAACTTTGTGTGTTGGTCAGACCCATACCCAATTAACCGTAGTTTTTTCACGTTTGTGTGTCTTGTTGTCACATAGCTGTGTGTGTGTGTGTAGTTAAACTTATATTTATATCTATGAGGAGGACAAGGTTGTCTTGTACTAAATTATAGTCGTATAGATAGGCTGGAATAGAGAAACTTACTAATTCCATAGACATATTATGTTCCTTAAGCTACCACCCGTGAAATCTATTTCTCACACCTTTCTCACGTACTTATCACCATCCATTCTACTCAGACGGGACAAAAATAACTCACAACCTATCTGTACGACTGTGAGCATGTGATTGCTTGACGCAGTCTTTCCCGCAACGAAACCAGCAAAACGGTAAATGAGTGAAGACGGTCTTAATACACTAAAGAGAATGTCCTGACAACCGCCATTGGACAGAGAAGCTTATTATGCAATTTAGAGAGAGGTTGTGGTTTTCTTATTTTATTTATTTTAATTAATATGAAATTGGAAGAGAGTGGAATAGCATGACATGAGCTTCATTTGCTTCCGCTCACCAACCATCTCTGGCAGAGAGTCTACCAGAGTGTATCAGAGATGGGGATATCCAAGTGCTAGTATTTAGCGGCACTCTACTTCTCTTGTGTGAGCAGGATAAAAGCTGGTTGTGATGAATATCGCCTCTCATGTCTGTCCCCGAGCCCCGCATGATGCTTCCAGCGTCGACTATTTCAGCACTTAATGCCTCTCTTTTTCATTAGTTCTTGTCTCTTTCTACTGTCACTTTTTTCTATTGTTGTTTTTGTTAATTTATCATTCACCATAATTCGGGTTTGGAGGGTAAATTCTTCTTACGTGCATCAGCATGCATGGAGGCATATCTGTAGTCATCCTTATTGTCGTAATTTTATAGATAGGCCTAAGATATTTATGGTCCCATCCGAGCAGAGGTGATATAGTGAGAGCTATGTGAGAGGAAGGTCTGAGAAATTGTCCTGTTTACGAGGAGAACTGGTGTAAGAGAAAATACGGTCTTGGATTGAGTAATTGCTCTAAATCCAGCCTATCTAGTACGACACACTTTAATGGAGACGCACTTTCTCACTTGATACTGATTCAAATTACACTACCCTCACGTACGCACACACAAACAATTTTGTGACATAAATACGTACATATGTAGAAAACAGATAAACTATGGGTCACATATAAATGGCAGGTAGGTTTTGACCAACACCAATAGCTTAAGGTTTATTAAAGTTATTATATCGTTAGAAAATAGATCACAACAGCAATACATAGTTATCATTACATCAGTGAATTATAGTTACATAAGAGAAAGAAAATCTACTCTCATAAACCCTCCCTCTGATTAATGGAAAAATTAGGGAAGATCCCAACAGAGGTAATTTACCCAAAAGATCAGAACAATGATTGCTAATGAGAGTGGGGAGTAGTCAGGACGGATAAAGAATATGTCCTTAATTTAAACTATCCCGTGGGCCTTCAGACTTAGTGAGAGATAGATAAAAGAGAAGATGTTATATTAGTAGTAACTTAAGAAATAAATTCTTTCGTTCCGTTTCACTCTCTACATACATACAGTGAGCTCACTACAATTATGCTTACCCCTCTGCTGACGTTGCATACATTCCATGCAATTAATCAAACACAATGTATTTAAGACTATTATATGTCATGTTGTTTGTCCAGTTCAGCCCCAGAAAACTCCGTCTAGGCAACTGCTATTTTTCTCGGAGATTCGCTGAATTGGTGCGTTGATTATATATTGTTCCTGGGTTTTCCTCTTCGTACTGCAGGTATTTGGTTTGAGATAAGTTTTTTCTAGGTGGTTTGACTGTCCTGGAAATTTGTAAGTTAATATATGTTTCCCCCCCCCCCCCCCCTCCCGGAGTGGTCTAGCCTACAGTGGCTATGACGCTCTCTGTCGTAGTGAATGTGAAAATACAGCGGAATGTTACTCCCAGGCTGTTCTCGGAAGGAAATAGGCGGGTATGACTCGTGAATGCTCTCTGTAGAATTTGGTGGTAGTAAAACTTTACTGTCATATGGGTTTGTTTAAAGAAATTAGTGCTGTAAGTTCTGCCTCATCAGGTCAGGAAAATTTATATGTATAAGATGAAAAAAATGTTCTGGCAGTTTAACATTTAACACAAATTTTACGTAGCAGTGTTCTGGTTATTTAACCGCTCTCATGGATGGAGAAGGCTGACCGCGAAGGGTCTTCAACATCAGATTTTTTGCTGACAATGTGTGTATGTTAGGAACATATAATTGGGATGCCGACCAGGTAAGTGACATTCTCTGACCATGCAAAATACTCTCTTCGGGGGTAGAACTGTTGGATCGCAAAGGTATGATCACCTATATAAAAGAGGATATAGATAACAGGTAATCCTACTTTAATTATATTCTAACACCCGCGTTTTAGGTAAGACCTGTAAAATCACTCCGGTATTTAATTATTTATATTAAAAAGAACTTCACGAGTGTCTAGCTAATATATCGCTTTTAACACTAGCTATGAACAGTTAATTACTTAAGATTTACACAAGATGAAATAGAAATAAATTGTTATTAAACAATTTTGATCGCCTAGCGTCTTATAATTATTTTACGCATCTGTTACTCGGGAAATACCGGGTAGTTACATTTTCGATTTACATCTGGAGAACTTTGCTGTAGGTTTATTTAATAGGTTTAAATTAACACAAAAATCCAGTGAAATATAATGAACTTAACACGTTAAAACTCTTAAATGCTAACAATATTTTACCGCAAATCAAGAAACTAAGAATAGATCTCCACGTTATTTGTATAGGGAATCCAATAAAATAAGACTCCAAATGCGCGCTAGACTATTCCAGAACTCTTGATAGCAACTGACAACTTGAATTTTAGGATGTTTCATTATATATTAAATTTGTGGAAATCGTTAGCTCCATGTCAGATTTCTCGTCTCTCCTGATTCTCGGGAACTTTTAGCGTTTGGGCCGCGAATCAAAGCTCTTTTTCACAACTTTTTACCGCCAGACTCCTCCGTTCCTCTTCGTCCTGCAGAGATTTCTAACCCGCGTAGACTGTTCGCGTTCACGTGTTAACCAGAGGTGTTAAAAACTCTGTTCACTCTTAGTGACTACAAAAGACGTTGATAACTGACCGCCTGCCGCCTCTGGCACGCCTCCTTGAAGGGATGACAGTAAGAGATCCAAAGATAGCTTTATTTTAATAGCGAGAGAGAGAAGACAGTAGGCGTGGCTAAACTAAAATAAGACAAAGGGCGAATGTCGTGGCTGCTAGCATGATAACCTATTGCATACTAATTAGCACGCGTGGGAATTCCACGTGGGACCCACGTTGGCGATTTGATTTCAACAAAATTGAGGGGCCCCGGTGAGATTCAAGGATAGCTTCTATTGTCATCTGTCACACTTATATAACCACTAGCTAAGCACAATGCTACAGTATTCAAATATGGAAGTGAACCTGCCAGTGAGGCTAATTACACCCTCATTGACTCTTGACATCATCCACACACTTCCAGGGAAACATGTTGAGAACCCAATATTGCACACTAAGCTTGGAGGAGTCGCTTGAGCCCCGGACATAACCTGGATTTTTGTCTGGTTGGCTGCGTGTAGGAGAATTTCACTATGGACCCAATAATGACAAGGGGAACTGAGAAGTGGCTCTGTATAGGACGTGACAATTCAGAACTAGAGAGCCCAGAACTAGAGCACAGTATGTTAACTCTGCGTATTTGGAGAGCCCCCTTGGATGGCGGGGAATGCACATTATGCCACACACTTCTTTCTCCTAGCTTGGGACCAGATGTGATGATCCTTTAAATACAAACCAAGCTGGAGAAACTGGAACTTATGACTTTAACTCAACACGTTTCGGAATGGCAGAAAAGCCACAGGAAAAGCCTAGATCTACAGTTTAGATAAAACCAAGGAGTCTTACATGTGGTATTGGCTGCAAAAGAACGAGAAGCTAAGCAGCCCTAGTTAAAAAAGAAAAGACAACAACACGCATCAGTATTTTGTGCTTGCTTGTGTTAATAATTTTTGTCGTTCTTCTTTTAATTACTTCCCCAGTTTGTCCATGACATTCTGGGGGAACCTACACAAGTATAGCTAGACCTTAGGCAAGTGTTCCCTTTTAAGAGGATGTCCACTTATATTGGGCCACACTATCAGAACATAAAAACAGTGAAACATTGCGATAACAGGAAGAACTGTCATGAAGGCCACGGAAGGAAAAGATACCTGTTAGTTTAATACAACTACATTATCATAATGTACTTCACGCACTTACGGTATCGTGTTGAACTCGACCGACATGCGATACCGCAGTAGTCTCCAACGACACTCGATGCCGCCTTGATCGGCAGGTATTTCAAGTATTGTCGTTTTCACCACCTACACAGAATACCACTATGAACTCCACGTACTATTAAATATCGTCTTGAAAAACTTAAACACGATACCGTGACAATGCAGAGAGACGACGAAACACGTCTGCTAAATCAAACTCCAAATCGGAATAATTTTTTAAGGAAAAGGCACTCCCACAATTTCTCTAAACACTCGATCCAGTAAAACACACTACCGAATACCGTCCTGGCTGGATTAAATTATGCAGATGCCCACGGAAGTTGACAGACGTTAAACACAGCTGTACTGGCTTGAGGTGCAAATTCGTGTTGTTTTAGGGTATTTTGGAAACATATGTACTATAGAAAAGGGATCATGCCTCTTGTCAAGTTTATATGACCTTATCTTGCTGCTCATGATGCCGGAGAATCTTCAACAGGTGTTTACAGCCTGCTTCTGTGACAAATTACCAGAGCTTTTGCAACGGTTCTCGCACTGTGATTGGCGCAGGGTTAAAGTCACTTTCGGTTGAATGTCAGATTAGTAGATTTTTTTTGTTTTTTTTTTAACCAGCGGCACTTGGGCTTTCAGCCCTTCGGCCCAATGACATGTCATTGCGAGGCTGGGGAACCTGAGGACTTTCCTTCCAACCCGGTCAGGAGCTTCGCTCCTTCCCATCCACAGAGGGTTTATCACAGGAGCCGTTCAGGCTATTCAGTCAAATTTCCGGCCGTAAACATTTCTTCAAACGCCGACGCCCGGGTTTGAACCATGAACACCTGGTCGCCAGTACAACGCCGAAGCCATTACACCAGCGCGGCTACATGGAGTATTTGAAATATCACCGAGGGATTGCATATAAATGCCCAAAGTGATATATGGGTCAGGTGGAATGGAAGAAAGTCAGTGATGGCTTTATATAGGTTTTCAAGTTCTTTTTTTTTTTTTTTTTTCTTAAACGTATATTTAAAATGTTTGTCGTCCCTTGTTATTTTTGAAAAAGTTGGAAATTTGGAATAGGATTGAGGTTAGCATTAGAGGCTATTTTTGGTAATACTCGAAGCGACACGGCGGACTTGTCGATAGCCACTCCGACAAGATATTATTCCACTGACTCTTTCGATCACACAGTGTTTTTCTTTGTAGCCATTGATGATAGGAACCTCTATACAGAGCGTTACATTATGAGGCGATCTGATCATCAGAAGTTGACCCCATCAGACAAGTATTTCTGCCCTTTTATTAATTGGGGGGCACGTCCACTTGTGTCGTGACCTCTAAGTGTCAGTCTCCTGTTGGTTTTTCCGCCTGTGTTGGAAATTGAACCCATTCCTCTATGGTTGCAACTGCCAAAATTTACTCCTGGTTTTATTCATTCTGCCAATTTGAATTCATATGAAAGTTACAATGTAATTGAATAAGAAGTACCATCCTGAATTCCGTAGCCCATCGCGGTTGTTCCACACCCAACCTGATGGCTTTTTTGTAGTTTAGCTAAACCTTTTGAGAGCCATTGTTCTTGACTGTCCCTTCAGGTCACATGACAAATGAACATGTTGTAGAAATCGCACTTTATTATGCTAACCCGTCACTTCTTATACTGCCTGCTTTACGAACCATGTCTTTAGTCTTAGCAGAACATTAAGGTTGTTGCTACCGATCCCCAGGAATTCGAGTTATTCACCCTTTTACCCTTACGGAAAATTGCGGGTGTCGATTTGGGATTTCTTACAATCCCAGAGGGCTTCCCTAACTCAGCGGGCGCAGCTGGCGGAGGTCACACCAGACCCACTAATTGGCGTGTGTGCAATGCCACGAGAAGGATGGTCCTCTTCATTAAGGTTAAAGAACACATGAACCTGATATTGGGTCGCTCTTATGTTCAGAAACTAAATTATAAAACTTCTCCGCCATTTCTTGATGGGTTACGTACGAAGAAATCTGTGAAATTCGAATAATTGCAAGCCTCTACTCAGATTCAGTGTTGCCACTCTGTATTTTGACCCAAAAAAACTTAGATGGTCCCTTACAAACTTCTAGACATGCCTAGATTGTGAATTTTGGGCTACTTTTCGGTGATGGGCTACATTTGGCGGTCTTTTAAGCTACTGTGGGCTATTTTTGGCTACCTTGGGCGAAAAACTGAAAATCGAAAGTTGATCTAGGTGCAGGGCCGGATTAAGCCAAGAATGGTCTCAAGGCTTTTTGATGTTTGGGCCTACCTTCAACTAATTGTCGCGATTTGAGTGGAAATGTCTGCCCCTTTAATCTGAGTGGTCTGCCTGTTTTCTTTTTATCTCTTGCCTACGCCCACCTTTCTGTCATTTTTGCTCTAACAGCTCTAATTCTGTCGTAGGTCCTGTCAATTTTTCATGGGCCAGGCTAAGGTCCACCCCTTTCACGTGCATTTAGCGGCAAGTCTTTTAAGTATCGAGTCTTGGGGAAGCGGCAAAATCTCAGTTCAGGATTACTTACATACCAGGAATATTTTGCTCAAGACTGGAGAGGCCGTTTTCATCACTGAAGACTGGGAGCCGCCCTGTTAGCTAGATTCCATGAGTAGCGAGAAAGTATCTGGGTGTTGGCATTGGTGTGAGACGGAAGCATCGGCTAGTGTGGTTAAGCGAAGTGGTGCGTGAGTTGATTTTTTTCTGTGATTGTGAATTTCTAGCCATCAGAGTTAATGGAGGCCTTACTTATTTTCGTGATGGTGTGGGTTTTTCTTTTAATAAACATATTAAAATTTGATCTGTGGTCAGAATATCTTCTTCTCTAACTGTCACTTGATGTTGTGCTGTGTCCTTACTGCAGTAGATTTTTCTAGTTAGCATTCTAGTACGGATGAGAGATTGACCTATAAAAATACAGTCGCAGTATGGTGGAGAAGTAGCCCTTTAGGGATCAGTACATATCTCACTACTCTCCAGAAGCCATATCTCTACCCATAATTTCATTAGTGACTATATTTTCTCTATTTCACATTACTCATTCATATTCTGTCTAATTCAGACACTCTTTGTTTATCCATACTCACGACACTAATAAGCAATAATTTTAATATTTTTTTCAAACTTCTTAGCATAATTGTTTTAACTTATGCACGGGCCCCTGAGAACTCCAGGCTCCTTAGGCTTCAGCCTACTTAGCCTAATAGATAATCCGGACATGTCTATGTGGCGTTCTTCAACTAATAAAGGACACTGACGCCTAGACGGGACCATAAAAACCTAGATCTAGGTGAATCCATCAAGGTAGGGGTGACAACGTTGCTCAGAATACTTCTAACCGGTGTCCAAGATCAAATGCATTGCGCACAGTTTCCTTTTACTACCCAAAAGGTAGTGCAACTGTTTCTTCCCTTTCAATAGCTACGAAAGTCATTTAACGATGCCAAAATATTAAAAATACATTCTGCGTGATAATGTACGCTTTTTTGTGTTAACAAGGGACTTTCTATTTTTGAAAATCTAGACACATTAGGAAATTCGGCAATTTAGAATAAGCCTAAAGACATCTCCTCCTCCCCCCAATTCTGAATTTAAGCTATAAACTAATGTTTTTTAGGGGGGAAATACTCTAAGCATACAGGTTTTAATCGTTCACACATTGTAACAAATTTAGGGCAAAATATCTAGCTGATAATGCTGAAAAGTTGAACGCAACAAAATTTATTATTGAAAAACAAAAATATATGAAAGAATGTAACTACCTCTACGAAACTGTTGACCTCCACCTCTTTCAGTGCCCAGCGTTGGATGATGTTAGGACAATGCTCCTTCTTCCGAGGCTAAATAAGTGGAACACCTTGTACGGAGACACAAAACAACTTGCGAAAACATGCAGATATCACTACATGACATTGGGCCGAAGGGCGAGAGCCCAAGCTCCGCTAGATCAATAACAACAATAACATTAATCTAAGATTATGTCAGAATGATCATTTAAAGAAATAATAATCTCACATAATTGAAGTGAAAAAAATGATTATTATTTAAAGAGACAACGATCTTGTAATTAACATCTACAACTTTAGTAACTTGTGTGCTGCTGGATTTCCTGGGGAATGAGACTGTGGGAGGAGAGGGCTAGGTTATGAAGACCTTCGAGTTTCTAGGGTTATGATCGCACGGAGAAAGAAAGAGATGAGATATGGAGAGAGGAAAGAAAAGCCTCCGAAACTACGTCCAAACAGGAGCACATGGGAAGAAGACAGTCCACGCGCCGCTTGTTGTTATCGGTTGCGGGGTAGCTTGAGATTATAGTTTTTGTTTGTGTTTTGTTTTGTTTTTGTTTTTTTTAAATAACACAAAATTTATTATACATATGTAACGTTTAAACTAAATAAAATAATATAACAAATCAATATGATCAGACCTAAAGGTCTTTCATATTTGGACATGCGCCCTAATATAACCGACTAGATTGAACGGGACGCACCTCGCCAAAACGAGGTAAAGTTTTATTGTTTAAATTAATGTGCATCTAGGATTAAATTAATCTTATTGTTGATCAGAATCGACATCATTAAACTCCGGGCAAACCCATAGCCTCAGCAAATGTGGAAGGGTATGAATGCTAATTGTTCCTGTTGCGCGCTGGTTGTATACACACCGGATGCATCCTCTCATACGTCCATCTCTACTAGCCTTACGTTTGATGCCAAACTCCAGCAGTCTTAACCTTGATGATTCATCTATTGCAGTGTCATTCTCTAACAGGCAATCATTAATTGTCCTTAGTATCTGTCCCTTATCCATATCAAATGCACCCACTGTGCGTGATCTCGAGGCTAGTCTGTCACCTATTTCATTGCCGTATACCCCCCCCCCCCCCCCACCCCTGCGTCGGCGTCTGTGGCCTAATGGATATGAACGCAGTTTCATAATCCAGATATACCAGGTTCGAAACCTGCTGCAGGCGGTTTGGTAGCAAATCGCTTTGTGTGGATTTTTAACAATGGTATAAGCGCCGTACCATTCAGAAAGCAATGGCAAACTACTGAATGAAAAAAATTGCCTAGAAAAATCACAAACAGCCAATAAAAGCTGGGGTTGATTGCCACGTCCTGTAAAGGATAAGCAACTAACTTTATACCCCTGCATGACCAGGACCGTAAATTTGTTTTAACAAAAACAAAACAAAAGAATTGTTGGTGTAGCAGTCTTCTTCTTGGATTCTTAGCCCCTGACTGACAAAGTAATCAGTGGCCATCACGCCTAGTGGCGTTATGTAGAGCAGCAACAAACAGTCCCCATTTTGCTCGGTCGGTGGCCATCCTTCGTGCCGCGCCCCAGCTCTGGTTCATGCTTTGCATCTCAGCCTCCACTATTCTCCGCCTCCACTGTTCTCCGCCTCCACTATTCTCCACCTCCACTGTTCTCCGCCAGGTTGTCTTGGTGTAGCAGTCGTGAGACCCGAATGATAGTGAAACCTTTTTATTCTCCTAGTTTCTTACGGAACACAGTTATCGCCATCTATTAATTTATTTCCTCATACTTATATATGTTTTTCTCATTTAAAAGTGTATTTCTGCAGTACACCCCACTCATACCAGGAATTGATACCATCTAGTCAACAAGCTAAAGATAGGAACTACCGATCAGTGTAACTGTGGCACTGATAAAATGACTGCTGAACATCTGCTTCAAAGTTGCCCCTTATATGTGGTACAGAGAAAGTGCATATGGCCGACGCCAGCTCCTTTCGTGGAAAAGCTTTACGGGGATTCAAATAGCCTCAAACTGACTACTGCTTTCTTTGAGAACATTCAAGTGGACGTCTGAGAGTGTACGAAGAAGAAGATGAAGATACCAGGAATCCAAGAAATGTATGCACCATACACTCTTGTTGACTACCGCTGCATTAAAAATGTAAAACAAAGTGGACACTCGAAATATCTTACTGAGGGGAACAAGGGGTTAAAGCAAATACTCGTTAGTGATCGACTTTCGACAAGTTCCAACAGTTAGCTGCTGGATTTCGCACTACGGGACCGGCTGGTAAATTAGGCGGGTAAAGACTTAGGTTGTTTGTTGGAGAGTTAACATAAGATATTAGAATCGGTTAAGCTATCACTCTTAAGGAGATCACAGACTTTGGGGGTTAATTCGATGACGTTCAGACGGGAAGACAAGGGCATACGCTTTTGAATGTAAATCGTTTCTTGAACAAATTTACTGAGCGCAAGGGGGAAATGTGTTTGTGTAGTAGTCATGAGATGTGAATGTTGGTGTAGTAGTCGAGAAATCTGAATGTTGGTGTAGTAGTCGTGAGATGTGAATGTTGGTGTAGTAATGGTGATATGTGAATGTTGGTGTAGTAGTCGTGAGACGTGAATGTTAGTGTAGTAATGGTGAGATGTGAATGTTGGTATTACTCAATACAAACACTGTAGTAGACGCACGGGTAACCTAGTTTGGGGATTGTGACGTCATGTTCTGAACGGGGTAGTGCGGACTTTGTTATGTCCGAGATATATTTATTGGAATTTTCTGGCAGTTTTGTATAAGCCAGTATGTTATATTGATTCAATTGGTATTCTTGACGAAGCCAATGATGGAAGGATCATGTAAGTGTCGCCCCGGTTATATTTGTATATTTATTGCCGTAAACTAAAGTATCAGGCCGCTCCCAGTTGTAGTCTAGCGGGAAGTCATCTTAGCATGTAATTTCCTAGAATGGACAGACGGAGTCGGTGGTCATATTAGATTACCGTAGAGGAATAATACCTACGTGTAAACCAGTTTATTTATTCGTATGCTTCATATTTTATATGCCGTACATTCAACAATGCCAGAAGCGTGGCATAGAATGGGAGAGGTTAGTCAACTGGAATCTCTAACCTGTTCGTATTATCGTGTATGACTTTGTTTGAAACTATATGCTATCTAACGTTATGTTTTGGAGAACGTATGGGATTGTGAAGTATGATATGGAAGATTTTATCCTGGAGTATGAATACGTTACCATGATAGACGTCCTTGAAGGAAGGTCAATGGACTTGAATGAGAAGAATATTATACGGTAACAGTTTTGTGATCCTTAGTCACTTGAGTCAGAGGACTTTATTGGTAGAGAATCTTCAGGAACTTTAAAAGTAATTACCATTATGCTGATGTATGATCTTTGCGCCTGTGACGATGTTAGTCTTGTCCACTCCGTATGTGTCATGTTGAATAAAATCTATGTACAGTCATCACCGACTTATGTACTGCCAGTACTTGCCCAGTTCACCCAGTTCAACACTACTTGTTGAAGTTCGTTTGAAGAATATTGTTGACATTCGTTCATTTTAACCATTCGCGTTTTAAGCTACCTCTTCACCAGTATAAACTGTACTCAACCATAAAACGGAGTCAACAGTAATTGGTGTGCCAGTCTGGTTTTGAAATCAAGAATTTCACAGGAAACGTACCCAATACAATTATCATTAATGGAAGATCTGAACTTTCAAGGCGACAACATCTTGGGATCATCTGAAGATCTGAACTTTCAAGGCGACAACATCTTGGGATCATCTCTTTGTCACTATTACGTGCAAGCTGTGGTCTAATAACTCAGAACGAAGTATTTTATCCTCACACGTACATACACGGAGACGAGGCACATTGGTTTTTTTTCCTGCACGCGAGATGAGTATAACGTGTTGTCGTTGTACCCTTTATTACGTTTAGCTGTGCCTTAAATAATTATGTCCATATTTATATTTTCCTTGTTATATGTTATATGTTGTTCATTTGTCGTGGGAGGTAGGGAGGTTGATCTGACGAACGAGATCCATCTCGAAGCCAATTCGGGCTCTTCGTCAGACGTTCTGTAGGGCTCAACTTGTAAGTTTCAATTGAGCGATAGTTCCGGTACAAGGCTAGAAACCTTGCCGAAGTTCCGATCGCTAATTGTCCCTTATAATAGTATCTGTTTAGCTGTTCCGTCAAGTTTTTATTGTTGTTCTCGTAGTTATTTTTATTCGTAATTTAGTTTTATGATGAATTTTGTTTGTATTTTGCGTCCATCTCACCTTTCCTGTCGTTCAGTTTTTTACAAAACCTATGTTTTTACACTGTGTTGTCAATTGTACTGTTAATTATCTGATCGTAGTTATCGTCGTATATTTTTACGATATTCTATTTTAGTTATACATTTTTATTTTTTTTTTGATTTCTACGATTGTGTTCACCCGTCCAGTTTATCATGTCTTGTCGGTTATGTTTCTATTGTCTTTCTCGTTGTTCATTTCATGACATTTGATTACATAAATTTATTGATTAATAACATATTTAATAATTATATGATAACATTATACCGTTCTAAGGACAGGAACGAAGAACACTTGTTATAATAACAAGGTTAACTAATTTATATTGATTAATTATCATTTTTATAAATCAAGAGTATTGTGACTACTTATAAAGCATAATGTATTCACTAGATTATTTCATTAAGCAAGCAAAAGCTCTTCAGATGGCTCCTGATGAAGCAAAAACATTTGCACTTGCAGAATATAGGAAAGCTCAAGAAATAGAAGCCGAACAGAGAAAGTTAGAAACTTTAAGACTAGAAAAACTTCAATTTGAGGCAGATCAAAAACGGATTGAGGCTGAGGAACAAGAGAAGAAGATGAAATTTGAGGCTGAGGAACAAGAGAAGAAGATGAAATTTGAGGCGAGAAACAAGAGAAGAAGATGAAGTTTGAAAAACGGATTGATTGATGCTGAGGAACATGAAAAGAAGAGGAAATTTATAGCTGAGGAAGAGGAGAAAAAAAAAATGAGATTAGCCGCTGAATTAGAAGATAAATTTCAGCGAGTTCAAAAGGAAATGGAAAAGAAACAAAAAGAAATGGAAGAGAGGAGATTAATAGCTGAACAAAATGTAAAACGACTTCAGCTTGAGATGGAAGAGAATGAAAAAAAAACGACAGCATGAACTGAAATTAGCAGAGTCAGAATATGAGAGAATTAGGTTTACTCAGGAAGCTAATTCTCAGAGAACTTTTGAAAGCCAAACTCCATCCAGACATGATTATTTTAAGGAAATTCACCTTAAATTACCAAAATTTAATCCCCCGTCTGATGACGTAATATTCTTCCTAGATAGGTTTGAGGCCACTTGTGGATCTTATAACGTGGATAAAGCGCTATACTGTACATATTTATCCAGATTACTTACAGGGGATGCATTAGCAGTTTATCATACCACCAGCATTGGTGAGAAAAATGACTATAATGCTCTTAGAGCAGCACTTCTGCAAAAATTCCAAATGACAGAAGACGAATATCGTTTAAGATTTCATACATTACTACCCCAATCTAGCAGAAATTTCAATGATTTTCTGTCACAAATACGACTAACACTAGAAAGATGGATTGAATTATCCAAAATTGAAAAGTCATATGAAGGTCTCTTCGATTTACTGATGCGCGATAAGGTACTATCGTCTGTAAATCCTACATTTCTCGCATTTTTGCAAGAACGGAAACCTTTATCAATGAAAGGCTTAGAAGAACATGCAAAAAATTTTTGTACTGCTCACCCAAACATGGATCTAAGTAACGCACAGATTAAGAATGAATTGCCTGTTGCTTTTGCAGCACAACAAAACAATTTTTCACGAAATCGTTCCTTTAGTGCTGACAGGTATGTCAATAAGGGAAATAATTACAATTTTAACAATGATAACTTTTACAAAGGGAAGCAATTTCAACAATCTGCTCCATTTAATGTTTCTTGGAACCAAACTCACAGATCACAAGATTTTGGTAACAATAATTTTAAAAATAATCAAGGACATTATAATAAACAAAACTGGAGATCAAGATCTCAGGGTCCACAAAACAGACAAGGTTCTTGGAATAAAAATTTTAAAGAACATCATAACTTTAATTATACAAATTATCGGACTCATCCAAATTTTAACTCTAGCAGAAATGACAATTGTAGCAATTTTAATGCAAATAATCAAAATCGATCGCGTCGCAGAGATAGATCGTCAAATAATACGGGTAGACATTCTAATGTCGCTTTAAGTGATACACAGGCTAACATTGAACAGGGTAAAGTAACTGAAACTCACAATGCTATGTCTTGTTCTCTTGATTGTACCCAGGTGAAAGACTGTCCAGAATGCTCGACTCTTTTCCAGCCTAAGGCGATCACGACGCTGCGTTGCGGACATACCTTGCCTAGCCTACCTATAGTCTGCACAGCCACTGCTACGTCAGTACACCAGGGACAGGGCTCTCTTAAGTTTAACAAGGGATTTGTCAACAACATTTCATGCTCTCTCCTATTTGACTCAGGTTGTAGCACTGTGGGCGTCCGGACCTCGCTGATCAACCCAAGTTGTGCCACGGGCCGGGTTGTCAAGTGTGTGACTTTCGGCGGCACCGTCGAAACATTTCCCACTGCTATTATTGATCTTAATACACCTTTCTTTTCAGGAAAGATCCAAGCATGTCTTCTTCCAAATCCAATATGTGATGTAATACTTGGTCGCATACATGGTATTAAAGAGTGTACACCGCAGCAAATAGCTGAATGGGAAGAGCGACATATTCAAACTGCAAATGCAGTAGTGACTAGAGCGCAAGCTACTAATATGTCGCATGATACACCTATTGAACCTACAGTTCATACCACTTGTGATGATGATGCTCCTATTTCACGGGAGTTGTTTGCAACATTGCAAAAGAATGATGATTCATTAAAAAAAAATTTTTCAGTATGTTAACAAAAAGAATACAAGCAACAAACTTGCAAAATCTAGACATGACTTTATACTTAAAAATGGGATTTTGGTGAGAGTAATACGGGAAAAGGATTCATCCTTATGTTATCAGATCTTAGTCCCATCCTCTATGAGATCTCGTATATTACGACATGCGCATGACTCGCAATGTGCGGGCCATATGGGTTTTTCGCGTACCAAATCCAGAGTGCTTTCGGCATTCTACTGGCCAGGCGTCCATAGGGACATCACTCTCTATTGTCGGTCCTGTTTGATATGTCAGGAAGTTAAGGTACGGGGTCCATTTCATGCGGCTCCTATTCAAGCTGCGGACATCCCGATTAGACCATTTGATAAAATGGCCATTGACATTATTGGTCCGATGCTTCCATCTGCTAGAGGGCATACGCATATCCTTACGTGCATTGATATGTGCACTCGTTGGCCTGAGGCCATCCCTCTCAAGAACACTTCATCTGCCAGTGTAGCAGAGGCATTGATGTTAATCTTCTCACGCATTGGTTTTCCACGGAAAATCTTGTCGGATCATGGGGTTCAGTTCATTTCTGAATCCATGTCTCAAGTTATGAAGACATTAGGTATAGACAGATCTCTTAGTTCTATTTATCATCCGATGTCAAATGGGTTAATTGAGCGTCTCAATAGGACACTCAAGCAGTTGTTGGGTAAGATGACTCAAGACCATCCCCAAGACTGGGATCGGGTCCTACCCGCTTGTCTCTTTGCGTATCGCGAAGTACAAAATCAAGCAACGGGGTTTTCTCCATTCCAGCTTGTTTTTGGCATGCAACCACGCGGTCCGATGTCGTTAATCCACGACTTATTGGTTGACGAGAATATTGAAGAGGAAACTCAATCCTCTTATGAGTATGTGATCTCTCTGAGAAAGAGAATCATAGATGCTTGTAGACTAGCTACTGCATCATCTGAACAAGCCAAAGAAAAAGCTCGTCTATTTGCAAACAAGTATAGACGTCTTCGCCAGCTCATACCTGGTGATGAAGCTTTTGTCTTACTACCTGCGCATAACAATCGTCTTTTAATTACCTGGAGAGGTCCTTTCAGGATCATCTCAAGAATATCCGATGTCGACTACATCGTTGATGTTAATGGTAAACATAAAACCTTCCACATTAACATGTTGAAGGAGTATTACTCACGTCCTGATTATCTACAGTCAGTGTTTCAGGCAACTGACGATCCTACACCTCCTATTCAACACTATTCTAGTTTGTCAGTCATCCAAGAAGAAGAATCTTCTTTCGATGATGTACAACTACCAATACCAGTTGTACCACTCCATTCCACTGAGAAATGGAATGATGTTACGATCTCATCTACTCTTTCGGCTGATCAACGTCAGCAAGTCTCTAATATTCTACACTCGTATGAGGATGTCCTCACTGACATCCCAGGTCATACGTCAGTCATCCAACATGACATTATTCTGACTGACGATACGCCTATTCGAGTTCGCCCATATCCTATTCCTTTACACTTTCGTGATAAGGTTGATAAGGAATTGGATGAGATGCTCCAATTAAATATAATTGAACCATCTTCATCACCATATTCTTCTTCCATGGTAATCATTAGGAAGAAAGACAACAATATACGTCTTTGCGTAGATTACAGGAAATTAAACAAAGTTACAAAATTCGATGCGGAACCATTACCTCTTTTAGATGACTTATTGGAGAGATTATCTCATGCTACATTCTTTTCGAAATTTGACCTTTCAAAGGGATATTGGCAAGTGCCACTCACTCCTAAAGCAAAGCCATTCACCGCTTTCTCGACACCACGGGGTCTTTTTCAATGGAATTTTATGCCATTCGGGTTAATGAATGCGCCAGCTACCTTTGTACGCATGATGCGCCGCATATTGTCTCATCGTCCCGATGTCATTACTTATATAGATGACATCTGTCTTTTCAGTGACTCTTGGGATGAACATATTCAGGGTTTAAAATCTTTACTTTCTACCTTTACGGGATTATAACTTAACAGCGAAACCTTCAAAGGCTTTTGTCGGTTTTCATGACATCTCATTTCTGGGTCACCGCATAGGTCATGGTTTCATGTATACAGAAGACAGTAACGTCTCTAAAATTTTAAACATCTCAGCACCTAAGACAAAAAAACAAGTTAGGTCGCTTTTAGGACTAATACAGTTCTATTCAAAATTCATCCCTCATTTGTCTACTATAACTGCACCTTTTTCGTCTCTACTGAAGAAAGGCACATCTAATGTAATAAAGTGGTCGCAGGATCACCAAACGGCGTTAGACTATATAAAACAATTTTTTTCAAATGCACCTTTTTTGAGGTTGCCTGACAAAAATCTCACCTTCATTCTCCGCAGTGATGCAAGTTCTTACGCTATTGCTGCAGTTTTGATGCAGGAATATAACGGCACCTTATTTCCGGTTATGTACGTATCCAGAAAGCTCACGCCGAGCGAGACGAAATATTCCGTTCTGGATAAAGAGCTCCTTGCTCTTGTCTGGGCAATCACAAAACTGGAACGTTACCTTCTCGGCTCACACTTTGTGGTGGAGTCTGACCAGAAAGCTCTTACCGCACTGAATACAGGGAACGTTAAGTCATCAAAGTCAGCGCGTTACGCTATAGCACTTCAACCGTTCCATTTTGAGATACGAGCTATTCCTGGAGTGCAGAATGTGTTCGCAGACTGTCTATCAAGATGCCCAAGTGAACGTGTCGAAACTAAACCACTTCCAGATGTTGGAACATCCTCACCGATAACATGAATAACTTTGTACATTGTTATTGATACTATATTAACGTTTTATTAGAACGAGAACATTGGTACTACAGTAACTTTTTATTAATATGGCAACATTGTTAAGAGCGACAAATATACATTTGTTATTCCTATGGAACATATTACACTACATAACGTGTTAGAGAATATATTATATCGTGTATGGAACATTGAGAACATTATCTCGTCGATTACTAACTAGTTGTAACGGAACAGTGACATATTGATAGTGATATTGAAATTACTTAGAATATATTGTTAACTAGTTATTTGTTAGTAATTAAGGAATATATAAATTAGATTAATTCAATTTAATCTATTTAATTGATTATGGATCACACACATACTAACTTTCTTAGTTGTCAGGTAATACCTACATTCACGGGTCTTAGTTATGATATCTCACTGTTAGATCACTAGTCAACCGTACTAGTGTTAGAAAACATTAAGTGTGTTGATTCTTAAAGTGTTTAATTTTGCATTGCTTCATTTTTGCACATTGTATTTTCAATTTTTCTGTTTCATTGATTCTCTTGTCATTGATCATCATCAGTGTTGCTGTTCATTTTCATTTTTGAAATCATATGTTTCAAATTTTGTTGAAAACTTAGTTGAATTTTATTATCATCTTTTTTTTTATGGTTTTTTTTCATTTTCATTTTCAAACTTGTTTTTACTTCGAATATTACCACATCGTTCCAAAGTAGGTCGATTGTGGATGTGTGCTTTAATGCATACTATCATTTAGTTATATTGATTTCGTTTAATATTCTTTTCTTAATATGATATAACTTTATGCATTTCATATCTTGTGGTAGTTTTGACTCACCTCTCTCGGGTATTAAGTTCAAAAAAATTAATAGAATTAATTTTTTTTAAGGGGAGGTGATAAGGGAGCTGTTACGTACATTTATTACCTAAGGGGGTAGTCTTCGGTCCTGCCAAATGTACGCACCAGTCTTTATATATTTTATTATTTGTGCGTTCGATTGATTCACGCACTGACGTGCACAATGCAGTGTGAGTTGCTTTGGACGCACGGGTAACCTAGTTTGGGGATTGTGACGTCATGTTTTGAACGGGGCAGTGCGGACTTTGTTATGTCCGAGATATAGATTATTGGAATTTTCTGGCAGTTTTGTATAAGCCAGTATGTTATATTGATTCAATTGGTATTCTTGACGAAGCCAATGATGGAAGGATCATGTAAGTGTCGCCCCGGTTATATTTGTATATTTTATTGCCGTAAACTAAAGTATCAGGCCGCTCCCAGTTGTAGTCTAGCGGGAAGTCATCTTAGCATGTAATTTCCTAGAATGGACAGACGGAGTCGGTGGTCATATTAGATTACCGTAGAGGAATAATACCTACGTGTAAACCAGTTTATTTATTCGTATGCTTCATATTTTATATGCCGTACATTCAACAATGCCAGAAGCGTGGCATAGAATGGGAGAGGTTAGTCAACTGGAATCTCTAACCTGTTCGTATTATCGTGTATGACTTTGTTTGAAACTATATGCTATCTAACGTTATGTTTTGGAGAACGTATGGGATTGTGAAGTATGATATGGAAGATTTTATCCTGGAGTATGAATACGTTACCATGATAGACGTCCTTGAAGGAAGGTCAATGGACTTGAATGAGAAGAATATTATACGGTAACAGTTTTGTGATCCTTAGTCACTTGAGTCAGAGGACTTTATTGGTAGAGAATCTTCAGGAACTTTAAAAGTAATTACCATTATGCTGATGTATGATCTTTGCGCCTGTGACGATGTTAGTCTTGTCCACTCCGTATGTGTCATGTTGAATAAAATCTATGTACAGTCATCACCGACTTATGTACTGCCAGTACTTGCCCAGTTCACCCAGTTCAACACTACTTGTTGAAGTTCGTTTGAAGAATATTGTTGACATTCGTTCATTTTAACCATTCGCGTTTTAAGCTACCTGTTCACCAGTATAAACTGTACTCAACCATAAAACGGAGTCAACACAGACCTACGTTTTTTTTTGGTCTCTTTCTAACGCAGGAAAATGAAGGGGGCGTTGGGAATGTGTTCAGTGAGTTAAAGGGGCGGTAAACCGAAAACATTTGGGAAACAATGTGTTAAAGGGCTTCCCACTAATTCTTTAGCCTTTCATTTCTGTCTGTAGTCTATTCTCCGTGTGTTTGTCAGTCTTCATCTGCCTTTTTTTACACTGGTGATTCCAGACTAATTACTGCATTGTAATGCTATTAACGAGCATCCTATTGACAGAGTGTTTATAGCGCTGGTCTCTCAAAGGTGCCGAGTTCGATTCATGGTATCGACACGCTCCAGTCTACCCAGCTGTTAATGGGTACCTTACTTTGTTCTTGACTTTGGGAAGGAAAAGGCAGCGAGGAAGGGGACTGGTCACCCCACCTCTCGATGCTGGACCCGGTATAGTGAAGTCTCTAACAGAACACTCCCCAACGGCACTAACTGCTATGGGATTACCTTTTAACCAGGTTTCCTCGGTGTATGTTCTATACACCGCCTGTACCTTCTTCTGAGCTCTTTTTTTTCACTGGTATTTGTCTTGTTCTTGTCATCAGTTTCGTCCTATTATTTCAATCCTTCTATTTACGGAAACACCCATTATGAAAGTCTGTAGCTTCTTGAGGTTTTTTCTTGACTTGACATTTGTTGAGGATTCTGACATTTCTTATAGTCAACCTATGTTCAAAATGAGTATCCTGGTGGTAAAGTGGTTAGATCGCATGTTTCTTGGGGCAAAGGGACCATGTTTGATGTGGCGAGATGGATAATTTTGATGATAGTATCAAGTAGTTAACTTGATATAGATAGAGAATAGTTTTTTCCAGACTCGAGAAAGAGAACTGGTGAACTATAAGTAGGGATGGCGCAAGATAAAGTCATGTAGTCAACCTCTTGGTTCACATGATATAGAAGTAAAGAACAGGCAGGTGCTTCACCATCTCACTACACCTATTCTATGCCTGTAGGGAATGTGAATGTAGCTCGAATTCAATCCCTACCACTTAAAATTTCTTTAACAAAAAACAAAAACATTGAATTCAATCCAGATTTATTTTAATGCTTTAATTTGTATTGTAAAAATAATGTGTCCACTTAAACTTTTATTTCTTTGTAGAATAGAAGGATTTAAATGGTATGTGTCGTAGATTTTATCAAAATGTTTATAGCAAAAACATAAGGGGTAAGAAATAGTTTTATCACGAGGTGATCGTGTAAGAGAAAGGACAGTGATAAAGTCCTCTATTTATTCCAGTTAGTGATATCCACCAAAAGATAAATATAAGTGGATGGAAGCAGACATCATCATCATCATCATCAGTTGATAAGATCTCTATGGTGTTGTTTGCTCCACTGTAGTGTATGGAATGTCAACTTGACCTACGCAGTGGTGTGTAGACATGGATTGAGTGTATAATGTGCGAATGATAATAAGGGTTCGTGGTGTTGACAAATGTTCTTTTCTCACACTCATGTATGGCTGGAAGTCATCGACACCAACGACTGTGTACCTTTCTACAGTTTAATTGGACGCATACACTCGACAGCACAGATAGTGACAAATCACAGGTTGGCATAATACATCATAGTACAGTGGATAAATGGTCTTGCAATGTTACATGGGCACTCATGTAGAATAATTGTATAATGTACTGTCAGTAGCCAAGCACTCAGTATCGCCCATACATATATATCAACTGACTTCACTGACTGAGCACGTCAGCTTATAAATAATATTTCAGATGGCTTCTAGACCTAATCTCGTCTAGCGACGATTCTTCAACATAATGTTCAGCACATATTTTTCCATATAATAATATTGAACCGCTAGCAATGGGTTCTCATGTGTAGCAGTGATCTCTGGACTAATCAAGCGATAATACGGGCATCCCTTTTCTCTTCTTGAAAGTCACTACATGTTTTGGTTCCAAGATGGCTTCACTCGTGAGCTGTCACTCACGTTTGGATACAGATAATGAATCTGTCCTAAAGTTAGTCATTCATTAAATCTTTCATTGCTCTGTAGATTTGGTCATGAACAATTGACTGCATTCTACAGGGTATAGTGCTGCTAGGAATCGAAGTCGTTTTCATCGAGTCAAATATATTCTCTTAGACATTCAAATCGTACCTATCGAAAATGGTGGCTTCGTACGAGAGTTCATAAGAGTATCTATTATTACCTTGGTATCAGAAATATGATTCTGCCATTCCTTGGCAATACGAATAAACACTGGGGTAAAGCATACACGATAGGTCTAGACGACTATCACTTTCCCCACAAATACTGAGATCACTTTTTCCCCGGCGACAGGCCGACATAGAAAACACAGTCCCTATCGGGACGAAGCCAAATCACACCACACTCTAGCGACACATCCGCCGAATAGCCTTTGACCTCTCTAGAGACAACAGAACATATAGTTCGACTTAGATATGTAAAGATATACAGATATAAGACAGACTCGTCCTACTCAGACAAACAATACACATAAATTCAGGCCATAGATATTCTGAAGCAAGAACAATCTATTACTACCCAAACAAAGAATAAATCGCAGAAAACTGGATTTATCCGCGGAGTTCGATCGAAAGAGCCGACACAACTTTCAAGGGAAGTAACTCAATAATGACTTTTCCTTAAGCACTATTTTGTTTACAAAATATTTGCGAACATAACAAGTATACCAATGTATAATATTGTAAGATATCAAAGACTGCACGTAACAGTCTTACCACACCTCCCGGGGGGAAAAAATGGAACTTTTTTTTTTTTTTGAAATACATCTAGGAGCAACGTACAATAGGCTCACAACGCATGAATAATGCGCAGATGAAAATATCAGGAATACCTATAACGCCTAATATGAGGCTAAGTCGACTTATCGAGCGACTGGTGAGAATGTGTCTCATAAACTGAGAGAAATTATTTCTCTACAAGTATATTTTTCCAGGAAGGTGTCATCAAAGTATAATACAATTCTGGCAATTACACAATGCCTAAAAAAAATTCATATCATCATTTCGTATTAGATATCTTAAATTTATGATTTATGAAGAAAAAATCATCAAAGCACAGCGGTGAATAAACATCAATGAACCGCTATGTAGTGATACAATCATTATATTATTAAATTACGAATGTGTATCTATCATGATATAGAAAAGGAACTACTATAGAACTAGACATATCAAGAAGTCTAAGCCCTAATAGTTATGTGGAATCATGTGGGCATCTTGACAGAATGTCTGCCATCACATTATCTGATCCACGAATAGCTCGCACAGAGAAGTGAAAAGGTTGAAGAGCAATTGCATATCGAGTAGACCTCGAGCTCTTCAAATTCTTACTCTGTATAGCAGTAAGAGCTTTTTGGTCGGTTTCTACTATGAAATGTGCTCCTAGAAGGAATCTCTGTAGTTTGAGGATCGACCAAACCATAGCTAATAGCTCACGGTCTAAAACCGAATAATTCCTTTCTGCCGCATTAAGTTTTCTGGAAATATACATTACAGGATGCAGAGTTCCAGAGTACTCTTGCATTAGTGCCGCTCCAATCCCAGTGGATGAAGCGTCACTACGAAGAACAAATGTCTTATCTTTAGTGGGTAGCACTAAAATAGGTGGTGTTGAAAACAATGTTTTAATCTTATCCAGAGAGCATTGGCATTCCTGAGACCAGTGGACCACATTAGGCGAACCTTTCTTTAGAAGTGTTGAGAGAGGTGCCATGATAGAGGATAGATTCTGAATGAATCTGCCATAAAATTGAATAAGACCTAACAGACTTCTCACCTGTTTTTTTAGTCTTAGGGATTGAGATGTTAAGTATCTTACTAGTATTATGGTCCTCTGTCTTTAGGAAACCATGACCAACTCGGTGGCCTAGGAAAGAAATTTCGCTAAAACCAATATAGGCTTAGAGGGTTTCGCTGTCAGGTTGTGCTCACGCAAAGTAGACAGCAATTCATCTAACCCCGAATAGTGATCTTCCCAAGTATCGCTGAAAAGACAGATGTCGTCTAGATATGCAATGACATCTGACCGATAAGATAGGATTCGGCGCATCATGCGTACGAATGTAGCTGGTGCGTTCATAAGACCGAAAGGCATAAAATTCCATTGGAACAAACCTCTAGGTGTTGAAAAAAGCCGTGAGAGGTTTGGCGCGTTCAGATAAAGGAACTTGCCAATATCCTTTAGACAAATCAAGTTTAGTGAAAAAATGAGATTTGGAGAGTCGAGTAAGTAGCTCTTCCAGTAAAGGCATAGGTTCGGCATCGAACTTCGTTACTTGATTCAATTTTCGATAGTCAACGCAAAGACGTATGTTATTGTCTTTTTTACGCACAATAACCATCGGCGAAGAATATGCAGAGGTGGATGGTTCGATTATTTTCAAATCTATCATCTCATCCAACTCTTTCTCGACCTGTGCTTGAAAATGTATAGGTATAGGATAAGGTCTAACCCTAATAGGAGTGTGGTCAGTTAGAACAATGTCATGTTCAATGACATGCGTTTGTCCAGGGATGTCAGTGAGTACATCCTGAAATGTTTGCAACATAGTTGAAACTTGTCGCTGTTCTCCTAGAGACAAATCAGGAGAGACAGTAACGTTCTTCCGTGATTCACTAGAATGAAGTGGGATCATTGGAAGAGGAAGATTTACATCTGAAAAACTTGTTTCCTCATCCTGTATCACGGACAGTGATGAGTAATGACCATGTTGTACTGGAGAATTGTCCGTTGCTTGGAAAATGGGTTGTAAATAATCCGGACGTTCATGGAATTCAGTAAGCATATTGATGTGGAAGGTTTTATGCTTCCCATCAATATCGACAATATAGTCGACATCGGAAATTTTCGATATTATATCGTACGGACCTTTCCAAGAAATAAGTAATCTGTTTTCCCTACAAGGTAGTAATACAAATGATTTGTCACCAGGACAAAGTTGTCGTAAGCATCTCTTCTTATTGGCAAATTGCCTTGCCTTCTGTTTCGCAAATTCAGAAGAAGAAGTTGCTAATTTGCATGCTTCGATAATCTTTTGTCTCAACGCGATGACATATTCGTAGGATGACTTTGTGTCATCGTCAATATTGTCAGATGTTATGAGATCGTGAAGCAACGACATAGGGCCACGCGGACGCGCGCCAAAAACGATTTCAAAGGGAGAAAATCCCGTATGTTCATTGGGTACCTCTCTGTAAGCGAAGAGGGCCGCAGGTAAAACTCTGTCCCAGTCTTGAGGATGATCCTCAGTTATCTTCCCCAGTAAGTTTTTAAGTGTTCTATTAAGGCGTTCGACCATACCATTAGACATTGGATGGTAGATACTACTTAAAGATCTATCTATCTGCAGAGTAGACATTACTTGAGACATGGTATCTGATATTAGTTGGGTGCCATGGTCTGACAATATTTCTCCGGGGAACCCCAGACGAGAATATATAAGCCAAAGAGCATCTGCAATATCAGCAGTAGTAATGCTCTTCAGAGGAATAGCCTCTGGCCAACGTGTGCACATATCAACACACGTCAAGATAAACTGATGTCCTCTGGCAGACTTGATCTTAAATGGACCAATAATGTCTATAGCCATTTTTTGGAACGGCCGAATAGGAATGTCCGCCGCCTGAATGGGTGCAGCATGCCGTGGACCTTTGGATTTAACTTCCTGACATACTTTACAAGATCGACAATAAATCCGTATGTCCTTGTTTACCAATGGCCAAAAGAAAGCCGCAAGGACTCTTGACTTAGTACGGGAAAAACCCATGTGTCCATGCACACTGAGAGTCGTGAGCGTGCTGCAAAATTTTAACTCTCAAATTCTTGGGAACCAGGATTTGAGAATGACTTGACGTAATGGAGTCTTGAACCATACGTACAAGTACGCCATTCTTCTTTGTAATCCACGATTTACGACTTGTGTCTTTATTCGGATCACCTTTAGTTGCAAGAATGAAGAATTTCTTCAGAGTGGGATCATCTTCTTGCTGTTTTATAAACGAGTCACGAGAAATTACCAAGGGATTATCTTGGTTATGCACTTCATTATCTTCAGTAGATGAAGTTTGAGGCATATTAAGAGCCTGAGCTCTAGTGACTACAGCGTTAGCAATCTGCATGTTTTGCCTTTCCCACGTGGAATAATTTGTTTGCGGAGTGCATTCCTTGACTCCATGAATGCGACCGATGATGAGGTCAGCGATCGGATTCGGAAGAAGACATGCGTGTACATCTCCTGTAAAGAAAGGAGTAGCAATCCTAATGATAGCAGTAGTGTATTTCTCTAATGTGCCGCCAAATGTTACACATTTGACTACTTGTCCAGTGGCACGGGAAGGATCTACGAGTGACTGCCTAACACCAATTGTGGTGCATCCAGAATCAAATAGCACAGAGACTGGATTGTTATTCACTAAACCCTTATGTAAGACAAGAGAACCTCTTCCATCATGCGCGACTGATGCCGGAAGAGCAGGAAGAGGATGGCCACAGCTTAAATTAGACACTGTGGTTGGCTCAAATAACGTTTTGCATTGGGGGCACTGAGATGCTCTCCCAAAATCAAAAGCGGCACATGCCATATTACTAGCATCATTATTATCTTTACTCTGTTTATAGGCTTCATGGGACTCTAGTTGTACAGAGTTTGCCTGAAAATGCGGTTTATGTCTTTTGTTTTGAGATCTACCTCGGTTATTATCACCTCTGTAGTTATTGTTACCTCTATTGTAACCCCTATTTGGGTTTGAGTCATCGTTCCCTTGGTTACCATTATCATATTCATTATAATGAGTATCTCTGTAATTATGATCTTGTTGACTCCAAGACGGATAACCCTGATAGTTTCTATAATTACTTCCTCTACGGAAATTCCTATAATTATGACCACCCCTGTGTCGAGAGCTATCAGGTCGTCTCCAGTTCTTTGAAGAAGAACCCTGAAATGATTGGTTACCTTGGTTTTGATAACTATTATGGTTACCTTTTTTATAAAATCTGTTTTGAGGTCCCTGAAATCTGTGTGAATAATTGGGATTGTATGGTGTTGCTGAAGCAACTGGCATACTCTCCTTAATCTTAGTGTTGCCAAAAGTCACGTCGGGGTGTGCAGTGACATATTGGGAACAATATTCTTCCATTTCTTTTAGAGATTTGGGTTTACGCTCATGTATAAATTCAAGGAAAGGTTTGTTCACACATGACATAATCTTATCTCTGAGCAACAAATCCATAAGTCCTTCATACGTTTTTTCTGTTTTGGAAAGCTCAATCCAACGATCAACTGTGAGACGTGCCTTTGCAGTGAATTCTGAGAATTCTACACCCGTCTCAGGTACCATCGTTTTAAATAAAAGGCGATAGCCTTCCTCACTTAGCTGATATTTTTTTTATCAAAGCCGCCCTAATGACATCATAATTATCCTTATCTGCTTCTCCTACAAGGCATAATCTAGTCAAAGATTCACCTTTCAAGTTTTCTGATAATTGATTAGCGTATTGTGATTTATCCACATTATGTGTACGACAAGAACGTTCAAATCTATCCAGCCAGAATGTAATATCGTCACTGGACTGATTGAACGGTGGAACCTTACCTTGTAAGTAGAAGGTTTACCATTACCACTAGATGCCTGATTAACATTACTCATACTTGTCAATCTTAATTTCTCCAACTCAAATTCATGTTCTCTTATTGCTTTTTTTTCTTCAGCCTCTCTGTCTAATCTTTTTTGTTCAGCTTCCCTGTCTAATCTTTTTTGTTCAGCTTCACTATCTAATCTTTTTTGTTCAGCTTCCCTGTCTAATCTTTTTTGTTCAGCTTCACTGTCTAATCTTTTTTGTTCCGCAGCAGCTTCTCTTTCTAATTTTTTTTGTTCAGCTTCAAATCTCCTTTCCTCCACCTGCATCTGCAATTTCTTTTGTTCAGCAGCAGCCTCAGCTTCTCTTTCTAATCTTTTCTCTTCCGCCATAGCTTTTCTCTCTTCTGCAGCAGCTTTTTTTCTCTTCTGCAGCTAATGCTTTGTCATATTGAGCAACAGCCCATTGTTCTAATTGTTGACCAGTGTTTATCAAAGGGCTTTACCCTTTGTAATAATGAAGTATTCATAATGTAGACATTGGTGTCTAACAATAATACTAATCCACCTGAATAATAATAATGAATACCACAAGTTCTTAATGACTTTGATTAATCATGTATACTATCCCCATACTGGCCACCAGGTTGATAAAAGTCCTAATATTTATTCCAGCCTAGTGATATCTCTATTTATTCAGTTAGTTGATATCACCAAAAAGATAAATATTAAGTGGGATGGAAGCACGACTTCATCATCATCATCATCATCAGTTGATAAGATCTCTATGGTGTTGTTTGCTCCACTGTAGTGTATGGAATGTCAACTTGACCTACGCAGTGGTGTGTAGACATGGATTGAGTGTATAATGTGCGAATGATAATAAGGGTTCGTGGTGTGACAAATGTTCTTTTCTCACACTCATGTATGGCTGGAAGTCATCGACACCAACGACTGTGTACCTTTTCTAAAGTTTAATTGGACGTACACACTCGACAGCACAGATAGTGACAAATCACAGGTTGGCATAATACATCATGGTACAGTGGATAAATGGTCTTGCAATGTTACATGGGCACTCATGTAGAATAATTGTATAATGGACTGTCAGTAGCCAAGCACTCAGTATCGCCCATACATATATATCAACTGACTTCACTGACTGAGCACGTCAGCTTATAAATAATATTTCAGATGGCTTCTAAACCTAATCTCGTCTAGCGACGATTCTTCAACATAATGTTCAGCACATATTTTTCCATATAATAATATTGAACCGCTAATCACGGGTTCTCATGTGTAGCAGTGATCTCTGGACTAAACAAGCGATAATACGGGCATCCCTTTTCTCTTCTTGAAAGTCACTACATGTTTTGGTTCCAAGATGGCTTCACTCGTGAGCTGTCACTCACGTTTGGATACAGATAATGAATCTGTCCTAAATCTTAGTATTCATTAAATCTTTCATTGCTCTGTAGATTTGGTCATGAACAATTGACTGCATTCTACAGGGTATAGTGCTGC
>JAMPIV010005589.1:0-56192 GCA_024509875.1 Oreohelix idahoensis | reverse complement strand
AGCTTAAAGTAACACTGTGGTATTGCTCAAATAACGTTTTGCCATTGGGGGCACTGAGATGCTCTCCCAAAATCAAAAGCGGCACATGCCATACTACTAGCATCATTATTATCTTTACTCTGTTTATAGGCTTCATGGGACTCTTGTTGTGCAGAGTTTGCCTGAAAATGTGGTTTATGTCTTTTGTTTTGAGATCTACCTCGGTTATTATCACCTCTGTAGTTATTGTTACCTCTATTGTAACCCCTATTTGGGTTTGAGTCATAGTACCCCTCCTTGGTTACCATTATCATATTCATTATAATGAGTATCTCTGTAATTATGATCTTGTTGACTCCAAGACGGATAACCCTGATAGTTTCTATAATTACTTCCTCTACGGAAATTCCTATAATTATGACCACCCCTGTGTCGAGAGCTATCAGGTCGTCTCCAGTTCTTTGAAGAAGAACCCTGAAATGATTGGTTACCTTGGTTTTGATAACTATTATGGTTACCTTTTTTATCAAATCTGTTTTGAGGTCCCTGAAATCTGTGTGAATAATTGGGTTGTATGGTGTTGCTGAAGCAACTGGCATACTCTCCTTAATCTTAGTGTTGCCAAAAGTCACGTCGGGGTGTGCAGTGACATATTGGGAACAATATTCTTCCATTTCTTTTAGAGATTTGGGTTTACGCTCATGTATAAATTCAAGGAAAGGTTTGTTCACACATGACATAATCTTATCTCTGAGCAACAAATCCATAAGTCCTTCATACGTTGTTTCTGTCGTGGAACGCTCAATCCAACGATCAACTGTGAGACGTGCCGTCGCAGTGAATTCTGAGAATTCTACACCCGTCTCTGCTACCACCGTTTTAAATAAAAGGCGATAGCCTTCCCCACTTAGCTGATATTTTTTCATCAAAGCCGCCCTAATGACATCATAATTATCCTTATCTGCTTCTCCTACAAGGCATAATCTAGTCAAAGATTCACCTTTCAAGTTTTCTGATAATTGATTAGCGTATTGTGATTTATCCACATTATGTGTACGACAAGAACGTTCAAATCTATCCAGCCAGAATGTAATATCGTCACTGGACTGATTGAACGGTGGAACCTTAACCTTGTAAGTAGAAGGTTTACCATTACCACTAGATGCCTGATTAACATTACTCATACTTGTCAATCTCAATTTCTCCAACTCAAATTCATGTTCTCTTATTGCTTTTTTCTCTTCAGCATCTAATCTTTTTTGTTCAGCCTCCCTGTCTAATCTTTTTTGTTCAGCTTCCCTGTCCAATCTTTTTTGTTCAGCTTCACTGTCTAATCTTTTTTGTTCAGCTTCACTGTCTAATCTTTTTTGTTCAGCTTCCCTGTCTAATCTTTTTTGTTCAGCTTCCCTGTCTAATCTTTTTTGTTCAGCTTCCCTGTCTAATCTTTTTTTGTTCAGCTTCACTGTCTAATCTTTTTTGTTCAGCCGCAGCTTCTCTTTCTAATTTTTTTGTTCAGCTTCAAATCTCCTTTCCTCCACCTGCATCTGCAATTTCTTTTGTTCAGCAGCAGCCTCAGCTTCTCTTTCTAATCTTTTCTCTTCCGCCATAGCTTTTCTTTCTTCTGCAGCTAATCTTTTCTCTTCTGCCATAGCTCTTCTCTCTTCTGCAGCTAATGCTTTGTCATATTGAGCAACTGCCCATTGTTCTAATTGTTGACCAGTCTTATCAAGGGCTTTCCCTTGTGTAATGAAGTATTCTAAAGTAGACATGATGTCTAACAATAATACTAATCACCTGAATCAATAATAATACCACAAGTTCTCAATGACTTGATTAATCAGTATACTATCCCAATATCTGTGGGTCACAAGCCTTTAATAAGGTCTTGTATAATAGTAATAATAATCAGGTACTGGTTTATACCATAATCCAAGTGCAGTGCACAGGCAATTGTGTCTTATGAAATATACCTATATAAAACATATGTCAACCAACAGAATACATAAAGTACAAATAGGACTGACAATACAAGAACGTTTGCAGAAATCAAAATAAATTAAATAGGGAAATCAATGAAAATAATCACTGAATCTGCAAAGAATAACAACACAAATGACGTCACAATATATGAATATAAATTGTGAATAGAACTGAAAGATAGAAAAGAGTAGACCAACAAATTACAAACAACTCAAAACAAAACTAAAGAACAAAGAAATATTACAAAAATAACAATAATTACAGTCTTCACAGCTAACACAAAAGCAACAGTTGTCGCAGCAAATTTTCAATCAAGAAAATTGCACCTATAGAAAACGCCCACAACGGACCCTCTATGACGTGGGATATTCTGTTGTGAGGACGCCGCCCAACCTTAAACACAACCCGCTGACATAGAAACTAACATACTATACAAACAAATAACATGTAAACATAAATATATATAAATTATGTGTATGATAGTATGTGTTGCAAAATAGGCTCAGTCTTACAGTAATGGCAAAGTTATTTTTTATGAAAACAAACAAACTGCCACTTTATTCAATTAAACATTCTGGCCTTAAATATTAAAGTTCATATATGGAAAACAAGAAGATCCATCGATGAAAATAGGACTTCTTAGTACACAAATACTGTCTTCCTGTTAACATTGACAAGAATTGATCCAACTGTTCTGTGAAACTCTGTAATGTCTAATGTAAAACTGTCAACAACGCTGGCCTACATACTGCATTCACCTGACAGGTCACGTGACGAAGTGTTGACAAAGAGCAAACCAATACTGCAAGTGTGTCGTATCAGCCACAGGAAACGGTCTGGTATCGGTAATCTGTTGACTTCTGAACTTCTGCGAGGTCAAACCCAGAAAGCTGGTCCACCAGTTGATAAGGTTGATAATGTTGGATTTTTATTCCCGTTAATGATATCCACCAAAAGATAGATATAAGTGGATGGAAGCAGACATCATCATCATCATCAGTTGATAAGATCTCTATGGTGTTGTTTGCTCCACTGTAGTGTATGGAATGTCAACTTGACCTACGCAGTGGTGTGTAGACATGGATTGAGTGTACAATGTGCGAATGATGATAAGGGTTCGTGTTGTTGACAAATGTTCTTTTCTCACACTCATGTATGACTGGAAGTCATCGACACCAACGACTGTGTACCTTTTCTAAAGTTTAATTGGACGTACACACTCGACAGCACAGATAGTGACAAATCACAGGTTGGCATAATACATCATAGTACAGTGGATAAATGGTCCTGCAATGTTATGTTACATGGGCACTCATGTAGATTAATATTATAATGGACTGTCAGTAGCCAAGCCCTCAGCATCGCCCATACATATAAATCATCTGACTTCACTGACTGAGCACGTCAGCTTATAAACAATATTTCAGATGGCTTCTAAACCTAATCTCGTTTAGCGACGATTCTCCCACATAATGTTCAGCACATATTTTTTTCATATAATAATATTGAACCGCTAATAACGGGTTCTCATGTGTAGCAGTGATCTCTGGACTAAACAAGCGATAATACGGGCATCCCCTTTCTCTTCTTGAAAGTCGCTACATGTTTTGGTTCCAAGATGGCTTCACTCGTGAACTGTCACTCACGTTTGGATGCAGATAATGAATCTGTCCTAAAGTTAGTCATTCATAAAACATTGCATTGCTCTGTAGATTTGATCATGAACAATTGACTGCATTCTACAGAATATAGTGCTGCTAGGAATCGAAGTCGTTTTCATCGAGTCAAATATATTCTCTTAGACATTCAAATCGTAACTATCGAAAATGGTGGCTTCGATCGAGAGTTCATAAGAGTGTCTTTGATTACCTTGGTAGAGGAAATATGGAACTGCCATTCCTTGGCAATATGAATAAACACTGGGGTAAAGCATACACGATAGGTCTAGACGACTATCACTTTCCCCACAAATACTGAGATCACTTTTTCCCGGCGACAGGCCGACATAGGAAACACACAGTCCCTATCAGGACGAAGCCAAATCACACCACACTCTAGCGACACATCCGCCGAATAGCCTTTGACCTCTCTAGAGACAACAGAACATATAGTTCGACTTAGATATGTAAAGATATACAGATATAAGACAGACTCGTCCTACTCAGACAAACAATACACATAAATTCAGGCCATAGATATTCTGAAGCAAGAACAATCTATTATTACCCAAACAACGAATAAATCGCAGTAAAATGGATTTATCCGCGGAGTTTGATCGAAGAGATGGCACAACTTTCAAGGGAAGTAACTCAATAATGACTTTCCCTTAAGCACAAAAAAATTACCTATGTATAATATTGTAAGATATCAAAGACTGCACGTAACAGTGTCTCTATACAAGAGGAGGTAAACTCCTAAAAAATAGCAGTATCAATATTTCGGGTTCTGTCCCTTTGACTGTAAATATATATAATATACATTTCAGTCAAAAAATGATCATACATACGAAAAATGTTTATACAAACGAAAAATAATAATGATCCGTGCGTAATATTTCCGCACCCTCCCGGAAAAAAAAAATGAAACTTTTTTTTTTTTTTAAATCCTGGAGCCGGAAAAAAAATCTAGGCTCCTAACGCACGTATGATGCGCGGATATATACCTAACAAATTAGCTCAACGCATGGAGCGACACTGAGATCATATCTCAGATCCTTAGAGAAAAAATTTATCTAAGTATACGCTTATATATTCCAGGAAGGTGCCACCAACACACGCCACAATGATGGCAACATCATAATGAAAATCAAATTATTCTCATACCAATATATGAAATTAAATATATTATTATGGTATCATACAATGTGTTGCAAATAGCGGTGTAATTTACTAATATACCGCACTATATTATTACATTATATAATGCAACAGTAATTAATAAGTAATACATGTGTTGATCTTCGTTGACATAAAACATTCAATAGAAGAAGATGTGGACATCATCCGCTCCCAATCTAGGACAGGACTTGATATCCTCAAAGTTCCACAATGGACATAAACTCGCAGACTTCAATGATGTGCTGCGAAAATATCAATAACACAAATCTTAAAGACAACTGGTAAATTTCCTAATACAATCCTGAAAATAATTTATTTAAATGTGGCCGAGTGATCTTTTGGCCCGTATATCACTAACTAAGCCTTCTTAGATAATTACATGGTACAATGTTATAAATTCCCCTCCAAAAAAGTGAGAAAAAAATCTACTAACATGTCATTATAATATTGGCTTGTATATCAGGAAATATATATGACAGAAGAATCATGTGGAATCGTGTGGGCATCTGGACAGAATGTCTGCCATCACATTATCCGAACCACGGATAGCTCGAACCGAGAAATGAAATGGTTGAAGAGCTATGGCATAACGAGTGGACCTCGAGCTCTTCAAGTTTTTGCTCTGAATAGCAGTAAGCGCTTTCTGGTCGGTTTCCACAATGAAATGTGCGCCTAGAAGAAATCTTTGTAACTTCAGAATAGACCATACCATAGCCAATAACTCACGGTCTAAAACCGAGTAATTCTTTTCTGCAGCATTTAATTTCCTAGAGATATACATCACCGGATGCAGAGTATCAGAATACTCCTGCATTAGTGCTGCCCCAATCCCAGTTGACGAGGCGTCACTCCGAAGAACAAAAGTCTTCTCAATAGTAGGTAACCTAAGAATAGGTGGAGATGAAAATAGGGCTTTAACCTGGTCCAATGAGGATTGACATTCTTTAGACCAGCGGATCAGATTAGGCGACCCTTTCTTCAATAAAGTAGAAAGCGGTGCCATAATGGAGGACAGATTCGGAATGAATCGTCCGTAGAATTGGATCAAACCTGATAGACTCCTTACTTGTTTCTTCGTCTTAGGGACCGAAATGTTAAGTATTTTTGAAACATTGTGGTCCTCTGTCTTTAAAAGACCACGACCAACACGATGACCTAGGAAAGAAATCTCACTAAATCCTATAAAGGCTTTAGAGGGTTTTGCAGTCAAGTTATACTCGCGAAGAGTGGACAGTAATTCGTATAAACCCAAATAGTGATCTTCCCAGGAATCACTGAATAGACAGATATCATCTAGGTATGCTATGACATCTGTACGATATGCGAGAATTCGCCGCATCATGCGTACGAATGTAGCAGGGGCGTTCATAAGACCAAAAGGCATGAAATTCCATTGGAATAAACCCCTAGGTGTAGAAAAAGCTGTAAAAGGTTTGGCACGTTCAGTTAGCGGGACTTGCCAATAACCTTTAGACAAATCTAGTTTGGTAAAGAATCTAGAATTAGAAAGTTTATTGAGTAGCTCTTCTAATGAAGGCATAGGTTCAGCATCGAACTTCGTAACTTGGTTCAATTTGCGATAATCTACGCAAATGCGAATGTTATTATCCTTCTTTCGAACAATAACCATAGACGAAGAGTATGCTGAAGTGGATGGTTCAATGATTTCCAAACGTATCATTTCATCCAATTCTTTTTCGACTTGAGACTGGAAATGGATAGGTATAGGATAAGGTCTGACTCTGATAGGATTATGATCAGTTAGCACAATGTCATGTTCAATGACATGTGTGTGTCCCGGGATGTCTGTAAGAACATCCTGAAATGTTTGCAACATCGAAGAAACTTGTCGATGTTCCTCAGCGGAAAGATTTGGAGAAACGGTCACGTTTTTCCAAGATTCCGTAGAATAAAGTGGGACCATAGAAAGAGGAAGATTGACATCAGAAAAAGCAGTTTCCTCATCCTGTATAACTGACGGAGATGAGTACTGACCATGAGTTGCTTGAGAATTGTCCGTAGCCTGGAAAATAGGCTGCAAATAGTCAGGTCTTTCATAAAATTCCGTGAGCATATTTATGTGGAAAGTTTTATGCTTTCCATCAATATCGACAACATAGTCGACATCAGAAATTTTGGAGACTATTGCATATGGACCTTTCCATGCAATTAGAAGTCTGTTCTCCCTTGAAGGAAGTAGAACGAGAGCTTTGTCACCTGGACAAAGTTGTCGTAGACATCTATTCTTATTTGCAAACTGCCTTGCCTTTTCTTTAGCAAATTCGGAAGACGAAGTTGCTAGTTTGCATGCCTCGATGATCTTTTGCCTAAGAGCAATGACGTACTCATAAGAAGATTGAGTCTCATCGCTAATATTATCGGCAGTGATTAGATCGTGAAGTAAAGACATAGGGCCGCGCGGTTGCGCGCCAAAGACAAGTTCAAAAGGGGAAAACCCCGTATGTTCATTGGGGACCTCTCTGTACGCAAAGAGAGCCGCGGGTAAGACCCTGTCCCAATCCTGAGGATGATCCTCAGTTATTTTACCAAGTAAAGTTTTCAGAGTCCTATTTAAACGTTCGACCAACCCATTAGACATTGGGTGATAGATACTGCTGAGAGACCTTTTAATGTGTAGCATAGACATTACCTGTGACATAGTGTCTGATATAAGTTGAGTGCCATGGTCTGACAATATTTCTCCGGGAAAACCCAAACGAGAAAATATCAGCCAAAGAGCGTCTGCGATATCAGCAGTTGAGATGCTCTTGAGAGGTATTGCCTCTGGCCAACGTGTGCACATATCGACACATGTAAGAATAAATTGATGTCCTCTAGCCGACTTAATTCTAAAAGGACCGATAATATCTATTGCCATTTTTTGAAAAGGGCGAATAGGAATGTCAGCAGCCTGGATAGGCGCAGCATGTCGTGGTCCTTTAGATTTGACCTCCTGACATACTTTGCAAGAGCGACAGTACATTCGTATGTCCTTGCTCACAAATGGCCAAAAGAAAGCCGCAAGAACCCTCGACTTTGTACGGGAAAAACCCATATGTCCAGCACATTGCGAGTCATGAGCATGTTGCAATATTTGCAATCTCATGCTCTTGGGCACAAGAATTTGTGAATGAGTGGACGTAGTCGAGTCTTGTACCATACGTACAAGTACGCCGTTCTTCATAGAAATCCAAGATTTTCTATTAGTATTTTGATTAGGATCACCTTTTTTTGCTAGAATGAAGAATTTTTTGTAAAGAAGGATCTTCTTCTTGCAATTTGATAAATGAGTCACGTGTAATAGTCAAGTGACTATCTTGGTCATTTACTTCATCATTATTAGTTAATGAAGTTTGAGGTGGATCCAGAGCATGTGCTCTTGTGACCACCGCATTGGTAGCTTCAATGTTTTGCTCTTCCCAAACAGCAATCTGCTGTGGGGTACATTCCCTAACTCCGTGAATACGACCAATAATAAGGTCCGCAATAGGGTTTGGAAGTAGACACGCGTGGACCTCTCCCGTGAAGAAAGGAGTAGCAATGTGTATTATAGCAGTAGGATACTTTTCCAACGTGCCACCAAATGTGACACATTTGATGACCTTTCCTGTAGCACAGGATGGATCTACAAGAGATTGCCTAACCCCGACAGTAGTACATCCAGAGTCAAACAACACTGAGACTGGATTACTATTTACAAGCCCCTTATGTAATATAAGAGAACCTCTCCCATCATGAGCAACATTAGCAGGAAGAGCGGGCAAAGGATGACCACAGCTTAAAGTACTAACGGTCTTTGGGTCAAATAAAGTACTGCATTGGATACATTTATTTGCTCTACCAAAATCAAAAGATGAGCATCCGATAGCATTATGGTCTTTATTATCATTAACCTGTTTATCTACTCCCTGAGATTCTTGTTGAACAGAGTTTGTCTGTTGATATTTTTTTCTCTTATGTTGCGATCTACCGCGACCATTATTGCCTCTGCAATTATCATTAAAGTCCCTACTGTAATTTTTATCCTGGTTTGAGTTCCAGTTTCCATAACTGTCATTACCATCTCTATACTGTTGAGAACCTCTATTATCCTGGTATTGAGGTCTCTGAGAAAAATATTTTCCTCTATACCGATTACCTTTGTGAAAATTTCTAAAGTTAACCGGAGTAGAATAACGTGTAGTATTAGGATGTCTCCAGTTCTGGGAAGAAGAATCACCCTGGAATTGATTACTATGATTCTGGGCATAATTACGGTTACTCTTTTTATTGAAATTTTGCTGGCTACCCTGAAATTTACGCATAAAATTTGGGCCATAAGGTGCTGCCGAAGCAACTGGCAGACCTTCTTTTACTTTAGAGTTGCTAATGGTTATGTGAGGATGCGCAGTAACATACTGGCTACAGTATTCTTCCATTTCTTTTATGTTTTTAGGCTTACGCTCATGAAGAAAAGAAAGAAAGGATTCATTAACAGAAGACATAACCTTGTCTCTAAGTAGTAAGTCCGTAAGAGCTTCAAATGTACTCTCTGTCTTAGACAACTCAACCCATCGTAAAAAAGTAAGACGGATGCCTGAGATGAATTCAGAGAATTCAACTCCAGTTTCTGGTAACATGTTTTTAAATTTAAGACGATATCCGTCCTCGTTAAGTTGGTACTTCTTTAACAATGCCGCCCTGACAACCTCATAGTTGTTTTTGTCAGGCACATATACCATACTCAACAAAGTCAAAGCATCACCTCTAAGTATCTTGGACAGATGATAAACATATAATGTTTTATCTATATTATGCACATTACATGCACTTTCAAATCTATCTAGATAAAATGTTATATCATCGATTGAGGGATTAAATGCTGGTAGATTAAGCTTGAAATCCTTAGCATTAGTCTTATCTGACACCTTATTTGCATCATTAGCATTACCAGCGTTCAATAACTTTAACTTCTCTAACTCTAAAGCTATGAGTTTTTCTTCATGCTCCATTTTTGCTTTTCTCTCATCAGCTTCTCTTTGTAACCTTCTTTCTTCAGCCTCAGCTTGTTTTTCTAATCTTTTATTTTCAGCCTCTATTTCAAGTCTCTTATTTTCAGCCTCTTTTTCAAGTCTCTTATTTTCAGCCTCTTTTTCAAGTCTCTTATTTTCAGCCTCAGCCTGAAGTCTCTTCTCCTGAGATTCTGCTTCTCTTTTTTGTTTTTCCATTTCCATTTGTAATCTTTTCTCATCCACCTGCATCTGCAGTTTCTTTTGTTCTATCTCAGCATCTATTCTCTTTTGTTCAGTTTGTTCTTTCATTTTCTTTTCTTCCGACTTCAATGCCTTGGCATATTGAACAGTCGCAAATTCTTCTAATTTATCACCTGTCTTCCCAAGGGCTTTACCCTGCTCAATAAAGTACTCAAATGTAGACATGATGTCTAAAATGTGAGTACAGAACCTGAAATAATTAATTATCTTATTCCAATCTTAATAGCAACAAGACTTAATAAAGCGCTTGTATAATCACTATGTTTACTCCAATCTCTGTGGGAAACAAGACTTGACACCAACTTGTATTATCAAATGTATAATAATATCACAAGTCACCTCTTAATTATCAGTGCACTACCCAAATCAGTGCATAACCATCAGTTATTTATCATAACTGCACTACAATAGTGCATAAGCAAAAAAACCCACCAGTTAGTTATGATAAGTGCACTATAGACCAATAGTGCATGAGCATATATGTAACAATAGTGAAAGCTAACTATGCAAGAACTATGCAAACAATAACGAGACAATGTAAACAATAACAAAGGTCACCAACAATGTAAACAATAACAAAGATCAAAGTCAATGTAAACAACAACAAAGATCAAAGTCAATGTAAACAATAACAAAGATCAGAGTCAATGTAAACAATAACAAAGATCAGAGTCAATGTAAACAACAACAAAGATCAAACAATACGAAAACATTCGCATAAGTCAAATAAATAAACAGCGAAACTAAAAAGAAATGTGATGACAAAATGCGAAGATATGACAAACAAATGACGCTACAGTGTATGCACAAAAATATACGTAAAGAACTGAATAATAGAAAAGGGGAGACCTACAAATACAAACCATCGAAATCGAAACTAAAAAACAGAAAGAAAGAGAGAAAAGAAAAAGAAAAAAAAAATATACAAGAAACAAAAATAAAGCACAACTCGTCACAACTAAACAGATATAGCAACGATTGTCGCTAGCAAATTTCTCAGTAGGAAATTCGCACAGTCCCTAACGAAAACGCTAACAGTAGAACCTCTGTGACGTGGTATCTTCTACTGAAAGACACCGCCCAACCGAGAAAACCCGCAGAATATAAACATATAAATATACAAATACAAATAACATATAACATGTAACGAATAGCAAAAAATGTGAAAGAATTTAGAAGGCTCAGCTAGAACATAAGGGCACAGTTCACAAACAAAACAGGCCACTTAACTTCTATGTATCCACAACGTCAGCACAGTTCAGAACAGGATGTGATCAGCATTCTTAGGACAATGATCCAACGTTGATCCATATCTGCTCTCGTAAACTGCCATGACGAAGGAAATGAGCTTCTAACAGGAAACAGCTTCTGAACTTGACCTTCTGAATCTGCAACAGTACCTCTCAGACCGGAACAGTTGTTACGGCACTTGTCCTTCTTCTTAACAGATCAGGAAATCCATTCGCTCGGTACTTGTCCTTCTAGTTGTAGACAAACTTCAATACTGCCGAGCAGCGCCGGGTAGTTTCAAAATATCAACAACTGTCAGTAATGCCGGGTACTTTCAAAATCTTTCATCAAAAGTAGCTTTTCTTGAAGGAAGTGAGTTGAACTGTAATTTTGAAAGCTTGATGATGATGACTGGGTTTGTTGACCCCCTTGATAGCTGGTATCAGAGTAAACCAACCTATGGCCACCAAAAATGATAAGGGTGGATTTAGGCTAAATGATAATGTTGCGCCACAATGCCACGTACGTTAGCTCCGTATAAGATTGACGACCACTTGCCACCCCTATCGACACCTGGTATTAAAGTGCAAGATGTAGGTGTCTTCTCTGATTTTAGGATGTTGCTGTGTATGTGGTAGTAGAACAGTTCACAGGGTATAACACAGGCAACATGATGTGTAGAGTCATAGAAATGGTAACTTCGTTGTATAATTTTTTTCCATTTATTGCACGCCACAAAACAGTCAGGATATTTATATCATCAACATAGTTCAACGAGTTCAGCATTCAAAATCATAGAGTTCTAGTTCGTGAAGCTGTATAAATAATATATATAAATTCTGCAACAGTGTCAGCTGCAGATCATCACTGTTCATAGACAATAATAAATATTCCCTTTCTGATGCTAGCAGATCAGATGTATACAATCAGTCCGTTTACTGTCTGCACGTGAATAGCATACATGGATTACAGGTCAGCTCGACCTTTATAATGTTTCTAAGTCTAACCATCTGACTTGGACGTGATCTCTGATATAACGAATCCTGGAACACAGACAATAGTCTTGTTGGTCTAGAGCGACCCATATATATATATAACTAGTTCAGGTATAAAGATACCGGTGACTTAATCCTAGTCAAAGTACCTCTCCATTTTGAATCACACAGGCGAGCAAAAAGGCGACAAAATGACGAACCTCTAGATGATAGCATAAAGTTCGATACAAGAGGAATTACCTTATTTCGGAAAATCAACCATGAACATATGCCTCCAGGCAGGCTTGAATAATACTGGGAAATCGTCTAGTTAGCTAACTAACTCACAAAGACAATGTATTTCCCTCAGAAAATCACAAGACGCAGGTCGCGTCTGCTCGCTACTTAGACCATTTTTAAACTCCCCGAGCTGGCCGGAACAACAAACGAAAACCAAGTCGAGACATGCGCAGAGCGACAATCTCTGAGTCGCCGTTCACAATAAAACGATTCTAAGAACATTCGAGATAAAAGTCTTACACAGTCGCGCCTTTTATGGTCATGAAAAGAAGCGTTAAGACAGGTTTTCAGACATCTACCATAGTTGACTGGTACTACCAAATAAGGAGATGTGGTCACGCTTCGTTCAAGAAATTATAGACCGAACGTGTCTCTATACAAGAGGAGGTAAACTCCTAAAAAATAGCAGTATCAATATTTCGGGTTCTGTCCCTTTGACTGTAAATATATATAATATACATTTCAGTCAAAAAATGATCATACATACGAAAAATGTTTATACAAACGAAAAATAATAATGATCCGTGCGTAACACCCATGTTCATGAGAAAATACAATATAACCATGTGGCTTTCCCTGCCCGACACTATAAGAATATAAAGACACGTCTTCTCCGTTTGACGGTCATTTGAAAAAGGGTCCCGTCTCTTGGTCACCGTGCGTGACTACCAACGCTGAAACGTCACAGCGTTCACTAGGATAATAATACTTTTTACATTACATTAAACGTTGTAACCCCTAAAATCGCATGCTGCTAACCTCTAGCAGACAATGCCAATTAATCTACCGTAACAATTCCCTGTCCACCGGGGGAAAAAAATCTATTAGATAGATTTTTTTTTCAAAAACCTATCTGAATGAATATCAAAAAATTTAACAATATCAAAAAAATTTAACCAAAAATGCGGCATATGGACTACGATGTTCTGTCTAGAACAGACGTCGTGGTCATGTCGACTAACTAACAGTCATCTAATATATTAATGATCATATTATAAATAAATGTTATACATAAATTTTATATGAACTAAAAGAGAATGGCTAATGTTGATATCTAATTAAATAATTAATTAACTTAAAATATGTCGCAATGAAATGTCATGTCAGACTAATCTAAAGAGTTAAAATTAAACTAATTAATTATATTGAGTGTGGAATAAGAATAAAGTTGTTGAAAATCTAATGTAAGAAAAATGAAAGGATATGTTAAAGAGAGAAATAAATAAATAAAGAATAAAGTGGAGAAAAAAGTAATGTATAAATTTAACTTAGTTATGTGTGTTGGACATTAATTAAGTTTAGTATTAAGTTGTTAATACCTATCTAAATTAACCAATTTAAACAATAATGTAGTATGTGATGTATCCACATAATTATTAACTATATAATATAATAGTTACATACAATAACATTATCTAAGAATCATGTGAGTTCTTTTTTTTTTCTTCTTTATTTTTTTATCCAAATTTAATTTTTTTTTTTTTCAATATTTATCTCACTTTCATTTTAATTTCCATTATTGTAACGACTTAATTAAAATTAATTAAAGTTGGATAAGATGATCCATACGTAGGCTTGATCCTTGTGAATTCCAATTAACAAACAAATGTTTAAGTGTTTCAGTTCATAAGTATCGACGTTATTATCAATAGTTCATGTCGCATACTGAGTTACTTTGATAGTGTTTTCTATTATGTTCACTTGATGCCCGTAAATGTGTCCAATAGTTTTATTAGTAAAGGATATCCAGCAAAGTCCTGGCGTAAATACGAACATAAAGTCAATTGATTTCATTCATTTCGTATGTAAAGTCTTTAGTAAGCAGATACATGTATTGTAGGCAATAGTTCATGTCTATATAGAACAGCCATTATAGTGCTATTTATTTTGAGTAAGTATCTACGACGTTAATATAGTTCAGGACTCGACATCAGTAGGGTTTCGAGATAGAGTATCTGCCAGGACGTTATCTGCTCCTGTTATGTACTCGATTGAGAAGTCAAAAGGTTGAAGGAGAATAGCGAATCTGGTGAGCTTTGGACTTTTATGATTCGCCCGTCGTAGTGATGCTACGGCTTTCTGGTCTGTCTGTACCACGAACGGGGCTCCCAGCATGAACTTTTCCAACGTCGTTACTGCCCACACCACTGCTAAAAGTTCGTGGTCGACAGTTGAATATTTGACTTCTGGTGGTTTCAGTTTCCGTGAGACGTACAAGTTTGGATGGAGGATGTCGTCATGATATTGGAGCAAACATGCGCCAATGCCGTAGTTACTCGCATCTGTGCGGAGAATAAACTTTTTGGAAGCATCAGTTAGTCTCAAGATTGGTGGGTTTGAAAATATGTTAATAATATTAAGGAAAACATTATTACACTCACTAGTCCATGTCACCTTCACTGGCATGTCCTTCTTTAATAATGAGGACAAGACAGCCGTGATAGATGACAAGTTAGGTACGAATCTACTGTAATATTGGACTAGACCTAACAAGCTTCTAACCTGTTTCTTCGTTTGAGGAACGGAAATGTTTAAAATTTTAGAAACCGTACTGGGTAGTGTTCGGATATATCCTGCTCCAATAATGTGACCCAAAAAAGTTATTTCATGAAATGCTACTTGTAATTTTGTGGGTTTAGCAGTTAAATTGTTCCTTCTTAATGTGTCCAAAACGTTTTCAAGACCCAAAAAATGTTCCTCAAAAGATGAACTAAATAAGCATATGTCGTCTATGTATGTAATAATGTCTGGTCTACCTGAAAAAATGTGTCGCATCATGCGAAGAAAGGCATAACATTCCACTGGTATAGACCTTGCGGAGTGGAAAACGCTGTGTAGTATTTAGCTTTTTCGGTTAGTGGTATCTGCCAATAACCTTTAGTTAAGTCTATCTTAGTGAATATAGTTGCAGTCGATAGACGTGGCAGTAAGTCGTCGAGAAGTGGATGTGGTTCGCTATCAACTATCATTTGTGCATTTAATTTTCTATAGTCGACGCATAGTCTAATGTTATTGTCCTTCTTTCGGACAATAACTAATGGAGAAGAAAATGGGGAATTACTAGTTTCAATAATTCCTAAAGATAACATCTGTTCAAGTTCATTAGTAGTTTTAGTAAGAAAGTGTAGAGGAACAGAATATGGATGTACCCGAATTGGAGAATCATCGTTAAGAGTGATGTCATGACTAATGACTGATGTGCGACCTGGAACGTCGGTCAACACATCTGGATAAGATTGTAGAAGTTCAGCAATCTGTTGATGCTGTTGCGGTGTAACCGACGAAGAGATGGTTACGTCCCGCCAAGATTTACTAGGCTGTACTATAGGTACAGGTAAAGCTAACTGTACCTCAGGAAAAGAAGATTCTTCTTCCTGGATAACAGACAAATTAGAATAGTGACATCTAGGTACGACAGTGTCATCTAGTTCATGAAAAATAGCTTGTAAGCGTTCAGTAATAGAAAATATACAATATTTAATTCCCAAGAACATAAATGACCAATAAAGGAAAGAAATGATGACTGACTATGCTGAGTCATCAACGATATGAGACAAAATGTGTTACCATAACCTCTTATCTGCGTGACGCAGCATTAGGTATTAATTGTAACCGTAGACAATGGTGGTTAAAGTAAGCACCATTATCCCGCTCGATGACCATTCGAGCATCTCTATTGTTACGAAATGTAACTATAGCTTCACCATACCTGTCATTGGTAGGTGACAACAACCGTACAAACATAACGTCTGCCGTGTCATTAAAGAAATTACTAAGTGACTGCCATCTGGTACCTTGTGGCAGATTGCGCACTAACACGGTGCGAGAATATGCACACTTCCCAATGTAAGTGGGATCAGTGTCGCTAATATGATAAATAGTTCTTCTATTTAATCCTTTGGATCTGGTAGTCTTATGAGATGATGTCTCATAATGATTGACATATTTATTTGTCCTAATTTTATTAGATAAGTTCATAAGAACTCCACCATCATTACCCTTATTTGGGACTTCTTTTGTTTTCCCATTTTCAACAATTTTATCCAGATCACTATTAATATGATCCTGTCGCCAATATCTATCTTCCGACTTGGCAGCACTCTTTAGAGAAAAGGCATATCTGCCTCGAAATGATTCTATAATCTTCCCTGGATGTGCTGGTAGTTTAGTATCATTTTTTTTCTGTATGAGAGTCTCATCCTTCTCCTCATCGATTTCCAAAATGGTACTTACACTGAAATTGGAGAAAACTGAGCCACCATTAATTTATTTTTTGTTGGCTCGTAAAACTGAGAAGCGTCACAATGTATTTAATTCCATTCCTTGTTGGCGTCGTAATTGGGTAAGCTGTACCCTAACTTGTCCTGAATGATTAACATGCGTTAGTTCCCCCCAAAAAAGTTGCACCGGACATAAAATTACCAGCACTCCCCCCAATTATTTAATTCCCATTCCTCAACCATTAACTATCCCTGTGGGGAACAATCCTTACTACCATGTGATGCGTCCCCTCTGAAACAACATCAGATCTGCAATTGGGTTATACTTCTGAAGCGAGGTGCATACCCTAACTTGTCCGGCTGAAAAGAAAGGTGAAGAAACGATGATAAATAACATTGGACAATAGCTGTGGGGTAAAACTCAACGTGGAGTTCCCCCTCTATTAAAGTCATTGTTAAAGCACCGGACATATTCCCACTGTTGTTCACTAGCTAGGGAGGCTGTACCAGAGACTGCCGCACTCATCAATTTTCTGTTTCCGTGGACCCCGAATCTCTCCCTCAATATAGAGAAACCATTGAACCATTAAAACTGTTTATTTGCATCCCTCTGTTGAAAATCAGAGATGCCTGTCCCCGATTATCATTTAATGGCCTCATGCTGTGGCTAAGACTGACTTTTTGTGCTGGTAGAAATGTGTGCCGCAAGGTTCAGCGCCAACTGTGCTCTTTTGCATCCTCTTAGCTGAAACATAGGCCCAACGTTCTTTCCATCTACATTTTTTTGGGCAAGGAACTATTTGCCACGTTATAAATTATGACCATTGCAAAACAAGTAGAGTTCTTCTCCTAATTTGTCGAGGACTGTATTTTGTTGTTAGCTAGGTAACCTCTGAAACCCCAACGGGTTGTAGCAATTTCCAAATGTATTAACGAAGGCGCTAGCTGCCTTGTAATTATGATTATAATTTGTCGATTTTTCTACCCGAGAATGAGAGAAAGTTCGATTTTAGACGGACAATAAACAGTTGAATTATTCCGTTGTCTTGGTGTTGAACCTACAATATTGCGAAATCCAGGTCCCCTTTTCCATTTTATGTCCATTTTATCTCGTGGTGTATAGTTTTCTCATAACCCAATTATAATAGTGGTGATAATACAGCTTTGTTTCACACCCTGTTTTCCTGTGAAAACATTGTAGTACCGTTATTATTGTCATATAGCGCTTTGATTATATTCACCATCTTTTGAAAACGATTGTATATCTTCCACAATTGGGCGGTGTAGACTTACGTGGATTACTGTTTCCAACATGTATCTTAGGACTGATCGTTTCGGCCTGAATAATTTCTGCTTGTCTTCTCTGATTTTATTGTTAAATGCAATTTAAGTCTTTTATTCTAAAATCATAAATGTCTAATAATTTTCCAGGTACTGATAATAGAGATATACCACGCCAGTTATTACAGTCTTAGACATTATCAAAGCGCGCCAGCCATGATGATAAATCGTCCACGTGTAACTTGAACGGTAGTAGCTTAAAGTAATAATTGCCCTTAAGTCGGTTGGAAGAAGATCCCGATTGAGCATTATCATTTTGGCTTGCTGCAGCACCCTGCGAATTAAGTTTTGCTGTTTCCAATTTAAGCCGTTGCAATTCCATTTCTTGCTGCAATATGATTTCCTGTCGTTTCAATTTATTTTCTTCTTCAATCCGTAGGATTTCATCTCTTGCCACCTTTCTTTCTTCTTCTTCCTTAGCAATAGCTTTCTTTTCAGCCTCTTTTCTTTCATGGTTCGCAAGTTTTTGTTCCGCAAATTCCAGGAGTACATCTCCCTTTTTGTTACAATCTTTTCCAATTTTAATGAAATGATCCAAGGTAAGCATTCTTGAAGTTAAATTATTTAAGTATTCAATTACTTATGTCTAGTAATCACCACTAGAATCTATGTCAATAATTCTAATTACTCAACGAATGAATAATCAATATAAGAAATTGCAATATTCATGTACTGTTATTTAAAAGTTCCACAAATCTATAATATTTTGTAAAAATATTATATATATCAACTAATATCTATCATAAATAGTTATGATAGTTAGTTATATAAGGTGCTGAAATTATATCATGCACTTCATATTAGTATTAAATAATTATGGGTATTATCCCTAAACAATTAGGTTATTTAATCTTAATAGTTACTAAGTTCACAATGTAGTACTGAGAAAATGTACTAATTAACATTTAATATGTCTTAATATGTTATAAAGTTATAATAATTAATCATGGTATATTATGCCATAATCATGAGCTATAAAGTGCATTGCCCATTTCTTGGACCACTACTGCAAATAGGTGCAAAGTCTTTAATTCCTCCTTAAAAGTCATAAAAATTTAATCATATTCATCTACACTATTATTAATGAAGAAATTACAGCATTAATATTAAATTATAGAAGGATGAAATGAAGACAAACAATACAATGTGTTAACAAAGGATTACAGAACAGTATTACCATACGACAAGACATTTTCACAATAAAAAATGCATTTATAACTAAGTGGTATAAAACGGAAGTGAGAGATTAAGAATGAACTGAATAGAAAACTAACCTGCGTACACAAAAATTAGTGACGTATACATGGCCTCATTGAAGATTGTACAAAAAATATAAACTGAATGATAGTAAGGTCAGAAAAAACACGATAGGTTACAAACATTGTTACAAAACTGAATAAAAATTAGAACTAAACACACTAGAATACCCCAATTATAACTAGACTGGACATCTAACATGCAAGGTCAATTAATTGCAATTACGAACGAACGAAAATCATCGGAAGGTCGTCGATGGGTTCTTCGTTAAAAGCAATTAACTAACGGCCTTAAGTAACATTCAGAATGAATATCGGCATCCTCAGAGCCATGTTATTCATTCCAAATCGCCGCCCATCCATACCCTCGAATAAGGGACAACATCAACGGAAAAAACAGACATAACATAGATATATAATAAATAGCGAGGACATGCCTGCACAGCGAAATGGACTTAGTATTGTGCTTTATGAAGGGCAATCGTCCTAAGTCTAAACTTATCTTTAAAAGGCTGCGGCGATGTCAAGTACTTCAACGGACTAGATCAATGCCTAGTACTGTTTGCTCTTGATTGGTTGATAACCGTATTCAATCGTCTGGTCTTCTTGATCATGTAAATCTTCATCAACTTGGAATGCGTTGACGGTTGTACTTTCAAAGCGCGGCATCTACGCATGATGTAGTGACGTCAGATTGGCTTTTCGTAGTCATGCGTTGAACGTCGTTTTTATTCATCATGTGACTTTCTTGTAATAGTAAACAGTTTGTAAAAGTATGTAAACAAGAAAAAATTTTTCCTTTTTTCTTTCGTTCAGCGATGGCCAACTAATTTTTTCTTTCGTTCCCCATCAATGGCCAACCAGTTGTTGCAGGGGCGGCCATCAGTTTTTACAGGCGGTTCGGTAAAATTAGCCCAACGGATTGTTGAGAGCTTGATAGTCAATCGTGTAGTCTGGGTTTACAGTTAATCTTCTTTAGAGCTTCGTGCCTTTGATGTTAAGTACGCGAATGTGGGTTTAAATTAACTTAAGACCATGATAATGATGATTGAATTCCCAAATGTTTATAGACTGGATAAGTCATGGCTAGAGTCCAAACAAACAATTTATTATACATTCTGTAGACATCGAACGTTGATCATGTATTACATCACAAATATAAATTAGGATCCTATGTTGAATTAGCTATCTTGCATATCAGTCCTTTGTCTCGTAATCTGAATTACTTTAGGCAGAACGACATAACTATATGCACGCGTGGTTGGAAAATCCAACGACCGACAGTGAGTTTATGCGTCTGGCACTAGTATTAATTAAAATGGACTGTTAATTCATCTCGACAAGGTTTAGTCAATTACTAACCTGTAACTTCATCTTTCTTCATCATAACAGTGGACTGACCCATGTCCATGAGAAAATACAATATAACCCTGCCCGACACTATAAGAATATAAAGACACGTCTTCTCCGTTTGACGGTCATTTGAAAAAGGGTCCCGTCTCTTGGTCACCGTGCGTGACTACCAACGCTGAAACGTCACAGCGTTCACTAGGATAATAATACTTTTTACATTACATTAAACGTTGTAACCCCTAAAATCGCATGCTGCTAACCTCTAGCAGACAATGCCAATTAATCTACCGTAACAATTCAGTCTTCACAAGATATTCAGAATAAGCGAGAACAATACTGCTTTGGCTGAGTATGTTAAACACGAGTCAGATGGGCAATAAATAGAGTTTTCTCCATGATATAAAGGTAGCCTTTTGCCTAACGCAAATAATTTGATTAAATAAAGATAACACAAATGTAATGAAAGATTGTCATGTTTTATTAATTATTTCTAGTTAATCTGCAAAACTGTATAAATGTAAAAGGTTCTTGTTACATTTCTTGTGTTTAAATATTTTTAAAATCAATTAGAGAACGTTCCACTTGATGAAGATATCAGAGTAGTGAACAAATACCTGCTCTACAACTTCCTAATGGAATAAACAATATACAACAGTCTAGCAATTTATCTAACAGTGTTGACACATAAATATATACAACATAATTTCATCATCATCATCATCATCCTGTTTCCGTTGCCTGTGGAACATGGGAGCTAACTCTGATATTGGATCTTTGTGAGGTAACCCGCATCAAGCAGTGGAGGTTTATGTTGTAGTTTATTTGACATGATGAGGTTGATGACGTCATACACATCGTTACATAAATAAGTATATTCATTCATGTTAAAATACATATATAAAAAAAACAATATGTACATCTAATACTCACCCCTTCGTCTATGACTGGGTATGGATGACCCTTTTGCACAGGATGACAGATAGTGCTTTCTACAGCTGGTAAGGTGCAGACTTCTAAGTTGGAGTTACTAACAATGATTAAAGCAACTAAATCCGAACTTTATTTCTAGAGGAAGATTGTTGGGAACAGTGACTATGCATATACTTTCAGAAAATTAACACTTTTTATTTTTAGTATCAATTACTTCCTACCCTTGAATTTTTCCTATCTCATATCCTGGCGTCTATGTGATGATAATGAAATAAAGTTCCGAGTCTTTCACATGCGAGTCTTCATAGCTAAAAATGTTACCGACGCGAAATTTACTTTCACGCTTAGTGTATTTTTAAAACAATCATCAGTACAATGGTGTCAATTTGTATAATTCAACTACGCATATTATCTCATTTGGAAAGAGTTGCTATTGAAAATAGGTGGATTCGCTAATTATTTGTATCGTCGGAAATGATAGCGTTATATGACCTCCCTTAATTTCACAATAATTTTTTGTCTCCTCTTTCAAACATGGGCAGTGTGGTAAAGTGGGATGTTATAAGTATTTATAGGGGACTTAGTGTACTGACTGAGATCAGCTGTGAAGGTATCTATATCTAATAAGAGTAGTGTATTATAGATAACCTTACTTGCTACCACATATTTTTACCTCAGTCAGAATTATTCTGGAATATTGTGATGACTACGTTATATGTCTAGGGTATGTATATGATGAAGTGTAAGTCACAACAACAACAGACAGATAAACAATTTAATTTATTCCACCACACTTGACAACACTGTGACACTCACATACATATAACACTCTATGCGAATATCTTAAATGAGTCACTGATAACTTTTCAAATATCAATATGTATTCAGTGCTGTCATTAATGTATATGTGTCCTGATTCAAATACAAAGTGAACCAGGAATCACAATCAATTTTAATTACAAGTTATATGTACAGAATTTATCAATATGAATATTGTAGTGACATATTTTATTAATAGTATCCTATGTGTGTCAGTTGTGTAGTAGTAATATGAGGAATACTGGTTTTGTTTTGTTTTTTTCAAGCTCTGTTGGTATTTGTCATCATGACTTCAATAGTTTGTTTTTGTTGGAACTAGTATTAGAGATGTTCTCAGTTCCTGGCATTAAAACAATTAATTTCCCCTCTTAATTTGATTTTACAATGTCAGTTTAAGCTGGGGGTACATAGTGTTGAGCTCAGCTGGCCACATCAGCTTATCTTTCATGATGGCGGCAGGAAAAGACTCCTCTGCTCGATTACTTCAATGAGTTCTGGAGCCACCTCACTGTTTGCTATAAGGACCAAGGAGTATGCTGTCCGCCTCTGGATTCAGCAAAGCTCTGTCCAAGTGCTGCTCAATAACTTTAAGACCACGGTCCCTGAAACAAGAAGGTTGTACCTCCTACTTCAGAACTAATTTATACTCTAGCTCTACACTGAGCACAATACATAACAAACCTGAGTTCAGAGCGTTAGGCCAACTGTCAGCTTCATCTGAATTACTTTACACCAGTATATTCCTCCTTAATTGTCACTACGCCTCTGCAATTCCAGCATTATTTCTTTCTAGTCAATAATCTAGATGTCAGTGTACTGCTTGGCAATTCCATGTAGTTTTACTTTCCACCGACACCTTCTGTTCAGGCTGGAGCACTATAGGCTTTACCTCATGTTCGCTACTGAACCACACATATATACAGACATAAGTATCAATTTACATTCAATTTTCATTTAAAAAGATATCAAATATTTCAAACCTACCACAATTCATGGAAATAATACACAGTGACGTTGAATGGCAATGAATATAGCACAACTCCGATCTGCCGATGTCCCAGGCTTTATTTTAGGAAAAAATATACACTGGTGCTCAACGCACTGTTTCTTAGTAGGTTTATTACAAGATGTGGCCCTGAACAGACGCCCTGAATTGAGTATATTCGCAGCTCTAACCAATCAGGCCATGTTTACCCAATCGTTTGAAAAAAAGTACTTCTACTCCCGTTTCCCCTGACAACGAAAGATAGTATTTATAGTCCGACTAATCGTGTTTAGCCTTACATTTGTTGCGCTCCAATCAAATAGGAGTTAACATGGAGACTCATTTCCCGTACAATGGTGGCCTAAAATTCTGCCACTGAGCGATTCTGATTTTGGTGTTGTCTGACACCCTCACTATTTTATTTTGGCTATAATTTGGTAATTCTTAGACTATTTGCGTAACGTTTAACATATTATTTGTCAGCAAGTCCTAAGGAACCCAAATATACAAATTTAATGGAGCCAATATGCATTTTCCACTAGGATAGTCGCGCTGTTACCACTTCCTCACTTCCAAACTTTAGGGTGTCTGGGTACTGTCATGTTTTCAAACGTAAACCAGTATAATGTCATAATTCCCAATAAGCGTTTCTCAGGATTTTAAAACCTAACTCTGGTATGGGTAGTGTTTTTATCACTGTCGATTTGAAAAAAAGCTAGTGCTTGTGGCCTTACACGCGTGATGGTAGTAATTGTGTATCGCGCGACTCGTGTTAGTATTGCCTGTGCCTGCTTTCTGCCTCTCCCTTCTTTCTATCTTTAGTCCATCTGTCTTTTGTTTTTTTGGTAACATAGTGTAGAAAAAGACATGAATGGAATTTTAATTCTAGGTCAACTTGCGTATTTCAAGGTTTTTCTTAGAAATGGAGTACACTTTTTAGTGTGTTTGGGAAACGCGTGTATACTGCAGAAGGCTTTACTATCAACGTGAAACGTTACAATTTGCAGACGAAGTGGAAAACAAGGGGGATTTCGAGTACAGTCATTGTGACAGCACTGTTCTTTACCATTCTTCTTTCCTTTTATTAAATTTATTTGTTAGACCTTATATTGTCCTTTTAATTTATATATGTGGATGTAGAATTTCACGACAAATCCTCCCCTCTTAAAACAGACGTTATATGTCAGTCTATAATTCTATATACACATAGAGAAATTTCTTATTATTCCTGGGGTTTTGGGTGATTCTCATCACACGGATGGCGGCTTAAAAAATCCGCTCCCAAATTTGTTTTTCCACTTATATACTCTATGCTGAACTCAAATGGCTGCATCAATAAAGACCAACGGAGTAATCTAGAATTCTCATGTCTAGCCTGTGCTAGAAACGATAAAGGTTTGTGATCCGTTTGCAACTTAAATGCCTTCCCATACAGATAAATATTGAATTTCTTTATCGCCCATATTACTGCAAGACATTCTTTTTCGCTAGTTGAGTAATTGGTTTCAGCTTTATTCAACTTTCTGCTAGCATATGCCACTGGGCTTAATTCCCCATCCAATGCATCTGATTTCTGTAGTAGAGTTGCACCTAACCCAATATTACTGGCATCCGTCCTTACTATGAATTCTTGACTTAAGTCAGGTAATTTCAAAATAGGTTTGCTTGTGAGCTTTTCCTTCAATTCTTGGTAAGCCATTTCACATTGTGGTGTCCATGTAATTCGATCTGGGTTTCCTTTACGTGTCAAATCAGTTAGCGGTGCACATATGGAATTAAAGTTTTTGATATACTTCTGGTAGAAACCACATAATGAGACAAAGGATCTCACGTCCTTCTTGGTTTGTGGTCTCGGGGCTTTCTTTAGTCTCTCTAAATTCTTTGGGTCAGGGGTCATGTTTCCCTGATAAACTGTGTGCCCCAAGAATTCCAATTCTTTACATCCAACGCAACATTTGGTTGGTCGGGCTGTTAAATTCGCTTCCCTAAGTCGATTAAACAGCATGTTCAGAGAGTCAATGTGTTCCTCAAATGTTTCTGTTGCTATAAGGATATCATCCATAAAATTTGTGATGCATGGGTTATTCAGAGGGTCCAATAATTTTCTCATCATTCTAGAGAAGACACTAGGCGCATTCTTCAATCCAAATGGCAATCTATTAAACTCATAGTGTCCTTCTGAGGTACTAAAAGCTAGATATGGTCTAAACTCAGGCTTTACTGGAATCTGATAGTATCCTTTACTCAGATCCACTTTTGAGAAATATTTAGCTTTATTTAGTCTGGCAAACAGCTGATTTGTATCCGGCAATGGATCCACCTGTCCTTCTGTAATAGCATTCAGTCTCCTGTAATCTATACAGAGTCTATGTTCTCCAGAGGGCTTCCTTAAGAGTACAACACCGGAACTATTCGAGGATTCACTGTGTGAAATAATTCCTTCCTTCAACAAATAGTCAATCTCTTCCTTCAAAGCTTTCTCCTTAGCAAACGGAATCGAATATGGTTTCATACAGACAGGTGTGGGGTCTATCAGTTTCATATCATATTCCAATAGGTTTGTATGCCCAGGTCGGTCTGTTAACACCTCTGTATGAGTATCTAGAACCTGTTGCACTCTCTCTTTCTGAGTTTTCGTTAAATGTGTACTGATTTTCACCTGTGCCGCTGTCTCACAGGGGTGTAATGGATATTCAAATGATGAAAGTGGTTCCTTTTTCATCTCCATGGCAATGGACAAGGTCAACAAGTGTGTCTCTTCCTGATGTTCTCTTTCCAAATATTTCTTCAGGAGATTCACATGATAGATTTTTTCTTTCCCCTTCTTATCTATCTTATAATTGGTTCTAGACACCTTCTCTAGAACTGTATATGGACCCTGCCATCCAATTTGTAACTTATTCTGACTACCAGGTAGAAGAAGCAGTACCTTCTCTCCCACAGCCAAATTTCTGTCTTTCGCCTTCCTGTTATAATAGGCAGCATGTTTCTTCCTGGCTTGTTTCAAATTTTCATTGGCAAGTTTCCAGCCAGTTTTTAAACGAGTGGTCAGCTCATTCACATATTGGTATGAAGATGTAATATTTTCCTCTGCCTTTTCATCCGTCCACGTTCTTAACAGCGTTACATATGGACCTTTAATTTTGTGGACCTATTTGTCCATGCACCGGTATGGTCTCTTCCACTTGAAGCGCTATAGTGATGATTTTTCTTCCCAGAATTATCATTCACAAAACGACCGCTACCAATTTTCCTCTTGGGGCTGTCTCCCCACTTAAAATTCTTGATGAGAGATTTCCTCTCTACATCCTCTTCCTCCAGTTTGTTTAAGTCCGATTGAGGGATTTTCGGCTTATCCTGGGGTAAGACATCTTTTTGCACTCTCCGCATAGTGGCCATTGTAAAACAGTTAAGTGAAGCTTGTCCGTGAAAAGGGGCTTCCCATTCCCTTTGGTCCACTTTATCAAATTTATTTTTTTCTTCGTATTTTCAGGCCTAGTTTTACCCCTTGGCGTGTCCAGGTCCTGATCCATGTTCCCACTTGTGGGTGTTCCCTCATGTGCTATGCTACACCTTTCTACAAAATTCTCAATGTCCCATCTTGCCTTGGGCCAATAATAATTGTGAGCCACCTTTTGTATGATGGTACCTATTTTCTCATGGTCCCCATCTGGTTTCACATGTAGGCTCCTTATTAAGTCTGTCCTATATCTTTTAGGAAGTACCAGCTGTCCCTGACCTTTGGATCTAGCTCCAGTCTTCCTATACATCAACTTGTTTTTCATGTAAAAATCTCCCTTGCCTGGAGTTGTATGACAAGTTGACAATTTCCTGAAACAAGGCTTGAGTGTTTTATCCCCAGCCTGTGCCTTCCTCATCTCTTCTGGAGTGGTATCCAACATAATATCCTCCTCCTTTCTTGAGGTCGACCTGACCTGAAGGGTGGCCATATACACAGGTTTCCTTCTGCAACGGTCAGTGTCATGATTGTCCATCTGACAATTTTTACACCACCTTTTTCCTTGGTTGAAAGATTTTCTTTCATCATATTTCCTTTCATCGAATTGTGGGGTTTTATTTTTATTTTCATACCGTGGCCTATCAAATTGGTGCTTACCTTTGTTTTGATCCCTAGGATCAAATTTATTAAAGTTCTGTGGTGTCCTAAAATTATCCACCTGTTTCTTTTTATTACCTGTTACCTCTGCTTGAGCTGCTTGATACCTTTCAGCAACATTTAGCAACTCACCCAGCCTCTCTGCACCTTGTTCCATGAGAAACTTTCTCAGGTCTGGAGCCATGGACTCTCTTAATTGCTCTATAAGGACCATTTCCTTAAGATCTTGGGTTTTCCCCAGAGAAGTCCATTTCTCCAAGTATGTCTCTATTCGTGCAGAGAACTGGTGATAGGTTTCACCTGACAGTAGTTTAGCATTCCTAAATTTTTTTCTATAAAATTCTGCATTCTTTTCATATCTTAACAAAAGAGCCTGCTTTAGCATGTCATAATTTTCCTGATCACCTCTGCTCATTTTAGCAAAAACTTCATAAGCTGCCCCACGAAGTCCCTGAGATAACTTTAAGCTCCACCTTTCTCTCTCTCTAACCCATACGTGGTAGCTAATAGTTCGTACCTATTTAGATAGCTCTCAATATCATCGTCTTTCTCAACGAAATGATCTAAATGAAAATTCATAGCTGAGGTTGAGGCTCCTTGGCTAGCAGTGGCATCAGAGGTAAAGGGACTGGCACCATTTTCAGGAGCATGGCCTTGAAACTCAAACTCCCTTAGTCGTAACTCATGTTCCCTTTGTAATCTCTTCTCCTCCTTTTCTGCTTCCCTCTCTGCAGTCAATCTTCTTTCTTCTGCTTCCCTTTCTGCAGCTAATTTCTTCTCTTCCCTTTCTGCAGCTAATTTCTTCTCTTCCCTTTCTGCAGCTAATTTCTTCTCTTCCCTTTCTGCTTCCAATTTCTTAGCCTCTTTGTCAGCCTCAATCTGCAACCTCTTTGTCAGCCTCAATCTGCAACCTCTTAGCCTCAGCCTCAATCTGCAACCTCTTAATTTCCTTTTCAGCCTCTATCTTTCTTTCGGCCTCTTTTTCTAATCTTCTTTCTTCCCGTTCAATATATTTGTCACATTCAGCAGTGACATAAGCAATCATAATTTGCCCGTCCATTCCTAACTCTTTCGCAGTCTGTACAGCAGCAGATCGAAATTTTGCCAGGTCGGCCATTGTCTAACAGATAAATGTCTAAAATTTTTAACTAAACAATTTTATCTATGACTAATTAACTCAGGACAACACAGGCACTGTGAGCTCAACCTTATTTATTTTCACCCAAGGATACCTTTTAATTCTTATTCTTCCCTGAAGTGAATTACCCAATATTTTTAATAGGGAAAGATTCAAAATCCCGAGAGCGAGACCCCAATATATGTGGTAAAGTGGGATGTTATAAATATTTATAGGGGACTTAGTGTACTGACTGAGATCAGCTGTGAAGGTATCTATATCTAATAAGAGTAGTGTATTATAGATAACCTTACTTGCTACCACATATTTTTACCTCAGTCAGAATTATTCTGGAATATTGTGATGACTACGTTATATGTCTAGGGTATGTATATGATGAAGTGTAAGTCACAACAACAACAGACAGATAAACAATTTAATTTATTCCACCACACTTGACAACACTGTGACACTCACATACATATAACACTCTATGAGAATATCTTAAATGAGTCACTGATAACTTTTCAAATATCAATATGTATTCAGTGCTGTCATTAATGTATATGTGTCCTGATTCAAATACAAAGTGAACCAGGAATCACAATCAATTTTAATTACAAGTTATATGTACAGAATTTATCAATATGAATCTTGTAGTGACATATTTTATTAATATTATCCTATGTGTGTCAGTTGTGTAGTAGTAATATGAGGAATACTGGTTTTTTTTTTTTTTTTTCAAGCTCTGTTGGTATTTGTCATCATGACTTCAATAGTTTGTTTCTGTTGGAACTAGTATTAGAGATGTTCTCAGTTCCTGGCATTAAAACAATTAATTTCCCCTCTTAATTTGATTTTACAATGTCAGTTTAAGCTGGGGGTACATAGTGTTGAGCTCAGCTGGCCACATCAGCTTATCTTTCATGATGGCGGCAGGAAAAGACTCCTCTGCTCGATTACTTCAATGAGTTCTGGAGCCACCTCACTGTTTGCTATAAGGACCAAGGAGTATGCTGTCCGCCTCTGGATTCAGCAAAGCTCTGTCCAAGTGCTGCTCAATAACTTTAAGACCACGGTCCCTGAAACAAGAAGGTTGTACCTCCTACTTCAGAACTAATTTATACTCTAGCTCTACACTGAGCACAATACATAACAAACCTGAGTTCAGAGCGTTAGGCCAACTGTCAGCTTCATCTGAATTACTTTACACCAGTATATTCCTCCTTAATTGTCACTACGCCTCTGCAATTCCAGCATTATTTCTTTCTAGTCAATAATCTAGATGTCAGTGTACTGCTTGGCAATTCCATGTAGTTTTACTTTCCACCGACACCTTCTGTTCAGGCTGGAGCACTATAGGCTTTACCTCATGTTCGCTACTGAACCACACATATATACAGACATAAGTATCAATTTACATTCAATTTTCATTTAAAAAGATATCAAATATTTCAAACCTACCACAATTCATGGAAATAATACACAGTGACGTTGAATGGCAATGAATATAGCACAACTCCGATCTGCCGATGTCCCAGGCTTTATTTTAGGAAAAAAATATACACTGGTGCTCAACGCACTGTTTCTTAGTAGGTTTATTACAAGATGTGGCCCTGAACAGACGCCCTGAATTGAGTATATTCGCAGCTCTAACCAATCAGGCCATGTTTACCCAATCGTTTGAAAAAAAGTACTTCTACTCCCGTTTCCCCTGACAACGAAAGATAGTATTTATAGTCCGACTAATCGTGTTTAGCCTTACATTTGTTGCGCTCCAATCAAATAGGAGTTAACATGGAGACTCATTTCCCGTACAATGGTGGCCTAAAATTCTGCCACTGAGCGATTCTGATTTTGGTGTTGTCTGACACCCTCACTATTTTATTTTGGCTATAATTTGGTAATTCTTAGACTATTTGCGTAACGTTTAACATATTATTTGTCAGCAAGTCCTAAGGAACCCAAATATACAAATTTAATGGAGCCAATATGCATTTTCCACTAGGATAGTCGCGCTGTTACCACTTCCTCACTTCCAAACTTTAGGGTGTCTGGGTACTGTCATGTTTTCAAACGTAAACCAGTATAATGTCATAATTCCCAATAAGCGTTTCTCAGGATTTTAAAACCTAACTCTGGTATGGGTAGTGTTTTTATCACTGTCGATTTGAAAAAAAGCTAGTGCTTGTGGCCTTACACGCGTGATGGTAGTAATTGTGTATCGCGCGACTCGTGTTAGTATTGCCTGTGCCTGCTTTCTGCCTCTCCCTTCTTTCTATCTTTAGTCCATCTGTCTTTTGTTTTTGGTAACATAGTGTAGAAAAAGACATGAATGGAATTTTAATTCTAGGTCAACTTGCGTATTTCAAGGTTTTTCTTAGAAATGGAGTACACTTTTTAGTGTGTTTGGGAAACGCGTGTATACTGCAGAAGGCTTTACTATCAACGTGAAACGTTACAATTTGCAGACGAAGTGGAAAACAAGGGGGATTTCGAGTACAGTCATTGTGACAGCACTGTTCTTTACCATTCTTCTTTCCTTTTATTAAATTTATTTGTTAGACCTTATATTGTCCTTTTAATTTATATATGTGGATGTAGAATTTCACGACAAATCCTCCCCTCTTAAAACAGACGTTATATGTCAGTCTATAATTCTATATACACATAGAGAAATTTCTTATTATTCCTGGGGTTTTGGGTGATTCTCATCACACGGATGGCGGCTTAAAAAATCCGCTCCCAAATTTGTTTTTTTCCACTTATATACTCTATGCTGAACTCAAATGGCTGCATCAATAAAGACCAACGGAGTAATCTAGAATTCTCATGTCTAGCCTGTGCTAGAAACGATAAAGGTTTGTGATCCGTTTGCAACTTAAATGCCTTCCCATACAGATAAATATTGAATTTCTTTATCGCCCATATTACTGCAAGACATTCTTTTTCGCTAGTTGAGTAATTGGTTTCAGCTTTATTCAACTTTCTGCTAGCATATGCCACTGGGCTTAATTCCCCATCCAATGCATCTGATTTCTGTAGTAGAGTTGCACCTAACCCAATATTACTGGCATCCGTCCTTACTATGAATTCTTGACTTAAGTCAGGTAATTTCAAAATAGGTTTGCTTGTGAGCTTTTCCTTCAATTCTTGGTAAGCCATTTCACATTGTGGTGTCCATGTAATTCGATCTGGGTTTCCTTTACGTGTCAAATCAGTTAGCGGTGCACATATGGAATTAAAGTTTTTGATATACTTCTGGTAGAAACCACATAATGAGACAAAGGATCTCACGTCCTTCTTGGTTTGTGGTCTCGGGGCTTTCTTTAGTTTCTCTAAATTCTTTGGGTCAGGGGTCATGTTTCCCTGATAAACTGTGTGCCCCAAGAATTCCAATTCTTTACATCCAACGCAACATTTGGTTGGTCGGGCTGTTAAATTCGCTTCCCTAAGTCGATTAAACAGCATGTTCAGAGAGTCAATGTGTTTCCTCAAATGTTTCTGTTGCTATAAGGATATCATCCATAAAATTTGTGATGCATGGGTTATTCAGAGGGTCCAATAATTTTCTCATCATTCTAGAGAAGACACTAGGCGCATTCTTCAATCCAAATGGCAATCTATTAAACTCATAGTGTCCTTCTGAGGTACTAAAAGCTAGGTATGGTCTAACCTCAGGCTTTACTGGAATCTGATAGTATCCTTTACTCAGATCCACTTTTGAGAAATATTTAGCTTTATTTAGCCTGGCAAACAACTGATTTGTATCCGGCAATGGATCCACCTGTCCTTCTGTAATAGCATTCAGTCTCCTGTAATCTATACAGAGTCTATGTTCTCCAGAGGGCTTCCTTAAGAGTACAACACCGGAACTATACGAGGATTCACTGTGTGAAATAATTCCTTCCTTCAACAAATAGTCAATCTCTTCCTTCAAAGCTTTCTCCTTAGCAAACGGAATCGAATATGGTTTCATACAGACAGGTGTGGGGTCTATCAGTTTCATATCATATTCCAATAGGTTTGTATGCCCAGGTCGGTCTGTTAACACCTCTGTATGAGTATCTAGAACCTGTTGCACTCTCTCTTTCTGAGTTTTCGTTAAATGTGTACTGATTTTCACCTGTGCCGCTGTCTCACAGGGGTGTAATGGATATTCAAATGATGAAAGTGGTTCCTTTTTCATCTCCATGGCAATGGACAAGGTCAACAAGTGTGTCTCTTCCTGATGTTCTCTTTCCAAATATTTCTTCAGGAGATTCACATGATAGATTTTTTCTTTCCCCTTCTTATCTATCTTATAATTGGTTCTAGACACCTTCTCTAGAACTGTATATGGACCCTGCCATCCAATTTGTAACTTATTCTGACTACCAGGTAGAAGAAGCAGTACCTTCTCTCCCACAGCCAAATTTCTGTCTTTCGCCTTCCTGTTATAATAGGCAGCATGTTTCTTCCTGGCTTGTTTCAAATTTTCATTGGCAAGTTTCCAGCCAGTTTTTTAAACGAGTGGTCAGCTCATTCACATATTGGTATGAAGATGTAATATTTTCCTCTGCCTTTTCATCCGTCCACGTTCTTAACAGCGTTACATATGGACCTTTAATTTTGTGGACCTATTTGTCCATGCACCGGTATGGTCTCTTCCACTTGAAGCGCTATAGTGATGATTTTTCTTCCCAGAATTATCATTCACAAAACGACCGCTACCAATTTTCCTCTTGGGGCTGTCTCCCCACTTAAAATTCTTGATGAGAGATTTCCTCTCTACATCCTCTTCCTCCAGTTTGTTTAAGTCCGATTGAGGGATTTTCGGCTTATCCTGGGGTAAGACATCTTTTTGCACTCTCCGCATAGTGGCCATTGTAAAACAGTTAAGTGAAGCTTGTCCGTGAAAAGGGGCTTCCCATTCCCTTTGGTCCACTTTATCAAATTTATTTTTCTTCGTATTTTCAGGCCTAGTTTTACCCCTTGGCGTGTCCAGGTCCTGATCCATGTTCCCACTTGTGGGTGTTCCCTCATGTGCTATGCTACACCTTTCTACAAAATTCTCAATGTCCCATCTTGCCTTGGGCCAATAATAATTGTGAGCCACCTTTTGTATGATGGTACCTATTTTCTCATGGTCCCCATCTGGTTTCACATGTAGGCTCCTTATTAAGTCTGTCCTATATCTTTTAGGAAGTACCAGCTGTCCCTGACCTTTGGATCTAGCTCCAGTCTTCCTATACATCAACTTGTTTTTCATGTAAAAATCTCCCTTGCCTGGAGTTGTATGACAAGTTGACAATTTCCTGAAACAAGGCTTGAGTGTTTATCCCCAGCCTGTGCCTTCCTCATCTCTTCTGGAGTGGTATCCAACATAATATCCTCCTCCTGTCTTGAGGTCGACCTGACCTGAAGGGTGGCCATATACACAGGTTTCCTTCTGCAACGGTCAGTGTCATGATTGTCCATCTGACAATTTTTACACCACCTTTTCCCTTGGTTGAAAGATTTTCTTTCATCATATTTCCTTTCATCGAATTGTGGGATTTTATTTTTATTTTCATACCGTGGCCTATCAAATTGGTGCTTACCTTTGTTTTGATCCCTAGGATCAAATTTATTAAAGTTCTGTGGTGTCCTAAAATTATCCACCTGTTTCTTTTTATTACCTGTTACCTCTGCTTGAGCTGCTTGATACCTTTCAGCAACATTTAGCAACTCACCCAGCCTCTCTGCACCTTGTTCCATGAGAAACTTTCTCAGGTCTGGAGCCATGGACTCTCTTAATTGCTCTATAAGGACCATTTCCTTAAGATCTTGGGTTTTCCCCAGAGAAGTCCATTTCTCCAAGTATGTCTCTATTCGTGCAGAGAACTGGTGATAGGTTTCACCTGACAGTAGTTTAGCATTCCTAAATTTTTTTCTATAAAATTCTGCATTCTTTTCATATCTTAACAAAAGAGCCTGCTTTAGCATGTCATAATTTTCCTGATCACCTCTGCTCATTTTAGCAAAAACTTCATAAGCTGCCCCACGAAGTCCCTGAGATAACTTTAAGCTCCACCTTTCTCTCTCTAACCCATACGTGGTAGCTAATAGTTCGTACCTATTTAGATAGCTCTCAATATCATCGTCTTTCTCAACAAAATGATCTAAATGAAAGTTCATAGCTGAGGTTGAGGCTCCCTGGCTAGCAGTGGCATCAGAGGCAAAGGGACTGGCACCATTTTCAGGAGCATGGCCTTGAAACTCAAACTCCCTTAGTCGTAACTCATGTTCCCTTTGTAATCTTTTCTCCTCTTTTTCTGCTTCCCTCTCTGCAGTCAATCTTCTTTCTTCTGCTTCCCTTTCTGCAGCTAATTTCTTCTCTTCCCTTTCTGCAGCTAATTTCTTCTCTTCCCTTTCTGCAGCTAATTTCTTCTCTTCCCTTTCTGCAGCCAATTTCTTCTCTTCCCTTTCTGCAGCCTGTATTCTTTCCTCGACTTCCAATGCTTTTGCCTCCCTGTCAGCCTCAATCTGCAACCTCTTAGCCTCAGCCTCAATCTGCAACCTCTTAATTTCCTTTTCAGCCTCTAACTTTCTTTCGGCCTCTTTTTCTATTCTTCGTTCTTCTCGTTCAATATATTTGTCACATTCAGCAGTGACATAAGCAATCATAATTTGCCCGTCCATTCCTAACTCTTTCGCAGTCTGTACAGCAGCAGATCGAAATTTTGCCAGGTCGGCCATTGTCTAACAGATAAATGTCCAAAATATTTAACTAAACAATTTTATCTATGACTAATTAACTCAGGACAACACAGGCACTGTGAGCTCAACCTTATTTATTTTCACCCAGGGATACCTTTTACTTCTTATTATTCCCTGAAATGAATTACCCCCAATATTTGTAATAGGGAAAGATTCAAAATCCCGAGAGCGAGACCCCAATATATGTGGTAAAGTGGGATGTTATAAGTATTTATAGGGGACTTAGTGTACTGACTGAGATCAGCTGTGAAGGTATCTATATCTAATAAGAGTAGTGTATTATAGATAACCTTACTTGCTACCACATATTTTTACCTCAGTCAGAATTATTCTGGAATATTGTGATGACTACGTTATATGTCTAGGGTATGTATATGATGAAGTGTAAGTCACAACAACAACAGACAGATAAACAATTTAATTTATTCCACCACACTTGACAACACTGTGACACTCACATACATATAACACTCTATGAGAATATCTTAAATGAGTCACTGATAACTTTTCAAATATCAATATGTATTCAGTGCTGTCATTAATGTATATGTGTCCTGATTCAAATACAAAGTGAACCAGGAATCACAATCAATTTTAATTACAAGTTATATGTACAGAATTTATCAATATGAATCTTGTAGTGACATATTTTATTAATATTATCCTATGTGTGTCAGTTGTGTAGTAGTAATATGAGGAATACTGGTTTTGTTTTTTTCAAGCTCTGTTGGTATTTGTCATCATGACTTCAATAGTTTGTTTCTGTTGGAACTAGTATTAGAGATGTTCTCAGTTCCTGGCATTAAAACAATTAATTTCCCCTCTTAATTTGATTTTACAATGTCAGTTTAAGCTGGGGGTACATAGTGTTGAGCTCAGCTGGCCACATCAGCTTATCTTTCATGATGGCGGCAGGAAAAGACTCCTCTGCTCGATTACTTCAATGAGTTCTGGAGCCACCTCACTGTTTGCTATAAGGACCAAGGAGTATGCTGTCCGCCTCTGGATTCAGCAAAGCTCTGTCCAAGTGCTGCTCAATAACTTTAAGACCACGGTCCCTGAAACAAGAAGGTTGTACCTCCTACTTCAGAACTAATTTATACTCTAGCTCTACACTGAGCACAATACATAACAAACCTGAGTTCAGAGCGTTAGGCCAACTGTCAGCTTCATCTGAATTACTTTACACCAGTATATTCCTCCTTAATTGTCACTACGCCTCTGCAATTCCAGCATTATTTCTTTCTAGTCAATAATCTAGATGTCAGTGTACTGCTTGGCAATTCCATGTAGTTTTACTTTCCACCGACACCTTCTGTTCAGGCTGGAGCACTATAGGCTTTACCTCATGTTCGCTACTGAACCACACATATATACAGACATAAGTATCAATTTACATTCAATTTTCATTTAAAAAGATATCAAATATTTCAAACCTACCACAATTCATGGAAATAATACACAGTGACGTTGAATGGCAATGAATATAGCACAACTCCGATCTGCCGATGTCCCAGGCTTTATTTTTAGGAAAAAATATACACTGGTGCTCAACGCACTGTTTCTTAGTAGGTTTATTACAAGATGTGGCCCTGAACAGACGCCCTGAATTGAGTATATTCGCAGCTCTAACCAATCAGGCCATGTTTACCCAATCGTTTGAAAAAAAGTACTTCTACTCCCGTTTCCCCTGACAACGAAAGATAGTATTTATAGTCCGACTAATCGTGTTTAGCCTTACATTTGTTGCGCTCCAATCAAATAGGAGTTAACATGGAGACTCATTTCCCGTACAATGGTGGCCTAAAATTCTGCCACTGAGCGATTCTGATTTTGGTGTTGTCTGACACCCTCACTATTTTATTTTGGCTATAATTTGGTAATTCTTAGACTATTTGCGTAACGTTTAACATATTATTTGTCAGCAAGTCCTAAGGAACCCAAATATACAAATTTAATGGAGCCAATATGCATTTTCCACTAGGATAGTCGCGCTGTTACCACTTCCTCACTTCCAAACTTTAGGGTGTCTGGGTACTGTCATGTTTTCAAACGTAAACCAGTATAATGTCATAATTCCCAATAAGCGTTTCTCGGGATTTTAAAACCTAACTCTGGTATGGGTAGTGTTTTTATCACTGTCGATTTGAAAAAAAGCTAGTGCTTGTGGCCTTACACGCGTGATGGTAGTAATTGTGTATCGCGCGACTCGTGTTAGTATTGCCTGTGCCTGCTTTCTGCCTCTCCCTTCTTTCTATCTTTAGTCCATCTGTCTTTTGTTTTTGGTAACATAGTGTAGAAAAAGACATGAATGGAATTTTAATTCTAGGTCAACTTGCGTATTTCAAGGTTTTTCTTAGAAATGGAGTACACTTTTTAGTGTGTTTGGGAAACGCGTGTATACTGCAGAAGGCTTTACTATCAACGTGAAACGTTACAATTTGCAGACGAAGTGGAAAACAAGGGGGATTTCGAGTACAGTCATTGTGACAGCACTGTTCTTTACCATTCTTCTTTCCTTTATTAAATTTATTTGTTAGACCTTATATTGTCCTTTTAATTTATATATGTGGATGTAGAATTTCACGACAGGCAGAAACAACTTAGGTAATCTTAAGGTTTGTGACAGCGTTGTTATATTGTATTGGTATTATATCTCCTTTTTTTCGTCAAATGTCCATCAAGTGTTATTACTAGCTTACCGCTAGAGATGTAGATTCTTGTGGAAATGTGTCAGGTTCATTCTTCTCTCGACAGATGTTGTTAAGGTGCTATAGTGATGTACTTCTAAAGGTCTTGTAACTTTGCCATTCAATTCATTCGACCAATCTGCATAACTCAGCTGAGTCATATAACAAGGTTTATTTACAAAGTACATAGAATAAACAAATGCAGCTGGAAATCAAATTAATATTCTTTGTTGCCAATGTTGTTTACTGTAGGTCTCCGTATTTACTTTTCTTCCTTCGTTTTTGTGTGTGTGTGCCCAAGAATCTCGTGCAACTCTCGATCTAGGTCATCTTGACCTTTGTTTCCCTTTGTTTTCTTCAAATCTTCAGTACACGTAGTGGCGTCTTTTATCTGCAATAATCAAAGTTACTATTTACTTCAGATGAGGAGTCCTCATATACATCTGTGACTGTTTTCTTGGTTTTCTTCCTTTAATACAAATCAATCATATCTGGGGACTGAAATAAAAATCGAGATCGTACTTACATGTGTTACTACTCAACATAGTCTTTCCTCCTAGTACAGAAATATAGCTATAGTCCAATCACCAATTGATGTTCAAATTTGAAATTTGTTTTCAAACAAACTACCTGATGTAATGAATTTATATTTTGCATGTAGTATTATATTGTTCATGACGTTATGAAAACATTTTTTGCTTCCAGAAAATGTATCTAGATTTAGATATCTATTCACCAGGTTATATTAAAATCACACTCCCCTACCGGTATTAAAATGTAGCATGTCAGCTGTACAGTTGTTTTGCACGGGCAATAAATGTTTTTTTAATAGAAAAAAATACATTTTAAGACGAAATCATGACATTTCGTGCACCGCAGTTGTCTGCTGTTGAAAGCTGAAATAGTTCGACATCATTAGTGCAAATCTGTACCATTGTAAAATCAGTGGCGTATTGTGACATTATTGTAAAGTTATAGCTGCATTGTACGAGGATTGAAACATATTTTTTTTTCTGAACATATAGAATAATATTACATTCATTATGAGTTTGAAGTGCAAATTTATAACTATGAAGAAGGTTACTGTAATGCTGTACAGACACTTCTGCAGGGAGGCTAAAAAGGGGAGTTTATATCACGACATCAATAGACCTGATAGAAGAACACAGGTTGCGCTTGGTATTAACAGAGTTTCTTTTTGTCGGTGGATACAACATGATGTTGTGTCTAAAAATGTAGTGCAAGGAAAGAAAAAAAAGTTGACAACTTCGATGAAGAAGTTATTCGACGTGAGATATTCAAAATGTTTTCGTTAAATGAACTTGTCACTCTCCGCAAACTGAAAGTGAAGCTGCTAAAGGATTGTGATATTGATATCTCAAAAACAACTCTTTGGAAAGTTGTAAGGTCCGTCGGTTTTACGTTTCGCAAATCTATTGGAGGCAGGAATGTATTATGTGAAAAACCACACTTAATTGCTGCCCGAAGCAAATTCCTTAGACAGATACGAGCACGAAGGATGGACGGATATGATATAGTATATTTAGACGAAACATGGGTTAATTCGCACCATACAAATGAGAAAGAATGGCAATCTTCTGACAGTGTTCATAAAAGGACAATTCGCAGTAGCAAAGGTCAACGAATTATAATTGCGCATGCTGGCAGCAGTGAAAATGGAATTGTCCATGACGCAGAACTAATGTTCCAGGCAATTTCAACAGATGGTAGGGACTACCACACTGAAATGAATGGACATATTTTTCGTTCTTGGATAGAAACAACTCTTCTCCCCATTCTTGACAGACAATCATGTATTGTAATGGACAATGCATCCTATCACAATGTTGTAGCTCAGGAAGACAAAGTACCAACTTCCTCAAGCACAAAAGATGCAATAAGAACTTGGCTACGAAATGAAAATGTCAATGTCGACAATATATATTTGAAATCTGAATTGTTACAGCTTGTGAAACAGACTAAGAAGACTAAGGTGTATTGCGTTGACAAAATAATTGAATCATATGGTCACACCTCTCTTCGACTACCACCTTATCATTCGCATCTTAACCCAATAGAGTTACTTTGGGCTAAAATCAAAGCACAGGTTGCAGCACAGAACACCACATTTAAAATGAGCGACGTGAAAGTTCTTACACATGATACTCAAAAAAAGACAGATTTTCAATTCTGGAAGAAATGTGTAGATCATGTGCTCCGTGAAGAAGAAGAATACTGGAAACGTGATGGATTACAGTTTATCCAGCCATTAACAGTTGTTAATCTAATGGAATCGACAGATACGGACTGAGATAAATGTAACTTAATTGAGATATCACAAATATAAAACAATGTAATTATGCTCCTTCAAAACACGAAGAAATAGTGCAGGTATACATGTAAAATTTACCGTGTCGTATACAATATAGTTTTGAATACACTTTTTTACCCCCACGTTTCAGATATAAATGTATCACTACTTATAGCTGTTTCCTATGCGGTGAGCAGATATGGATACGCCTCTGATCCTATTTTTGACATTTATGACGTAGTATACTGTAAAATTTAATGTTTAAGCCGTGCTTCTTGTAAGATTCGGAAAAGATCAAAGGAATTTACGGTTTTGAAGAATGCAGAATTGATATTGACTTAACAACAACATATTTGTAACGTCATGGATAATTAAGATAAATATACGACTACATGCAAAATATGAATTCATTACATCAGGTAGTTTTCTAGAAAAAAAATTTTAAAGTTGAACATCAATTGGTGAACGGACTATACCGCTTATATTCTGTTGTGAAAAAAAAACGATATCAATAAAGTCTTCACACAGTATGCTTCTTTCTGAAATACTTTAAGAACTTCAACTTAAAACTTGTCTTTGTGGTTCCACGAAAGTTGAGACAGCTCAAACTTGGCTTCTCATCAGCTCACAAGTACACAAACAACTTTCCCCTGAGGTCGTCTAGATGGAACTGCCCTAATCATAATGTTAACTTTGTGTTAGCCCGACGGTGTTATTGGCCCTGGTGACCGTCAATGCTTTTGACTGGTCCTACTAAAAATGTACGACCTTATCTCATTGGCACGAATAATGCTGGGTTAATAAAAATCACTGTCACAGGTTGTATCAGACAAATTAACTCGTACTAATCACTGTCGTAATTTTTCTTTGAGAGAATTCTGGTGGATAGTAGTTCCGTTAGAGTGTAGAATGATAGTGAAGGCTCTGTGAGAATAAGGATTTAGGAAAGAAAGATAGTTGATTCACAAGTACTGGGAAGAGTAAGGACAGTCTCTTATTACGACAATATTTGTCTCTCAACACTACTCCTACCACTCTTCTGAACAAACAACCGTTTGCCAGTCTCCAGTCACTCAGGAGCACACACCGATTTGGTGATTCTGACACACAACGTACGTGAATACAGACTACGATAACGAATATGTGTAAGTTATGTGGGTTTTGGGCCAGCCGACACGAATGCAAAAAGTTTTATTACTTTTATTTAGCATAAAATCCCTTCACAAACAATTATCAATTTACATGCAGAAATCAAAGGTTACAAAACTACAAACGACACGGTGGGGAGGGGTTTTGGAGGAGAAGTATCCAATACACCTTTCCCGCTTGTATTTAACAAGAGAAGCCCGGTTCCAAAGACAGGGGAAGGGGGGGGGGGTGATGATCAGAGATAGGCAATTTAACCCGACGGTAAATTTAGTACTCTGGGACTAGGGGTTACAGTAATAGGGGGAGGGGGTAGAGAAAAAACTAGGGGTCTCAAATGTTTTCCCTGTATTCTACAGATTTACGGGAGGGGGAAATAAACACAGCTAATAAATCCCGCTAGGAGAAATCCCATGTAATGAATACAGTACAAAATCAATGCTAGGTCAAACTAATTAAATGGTATCAAGATCAAATCTCCTTTCATTCAAAAAAAAAAACACGCTTGTGAAGGCCTACACACAGTCACGCTCACAGACTTACCGAATCGTGGCTTCTGACCCTTCATAGGAATTACACCAAAAAAAAAGCACTAAACATTGGCTTAGGTAAATGTATTTTCTTCCGTGTACAGCCCCAGATTAGCGGGTTGTTGAAGTTAACAAAGTGTCCCGAAATCGCTGGACGTTGAAGTCTAACGGTACTGTTTGTTTATTTGATAAAGTTCCTAATGAATGGCACAGGCACTTTGCTAGGTGTGAGGGATGGTGTGGTTCCTAAGATTCGCACAGCTGGTGGTGATAACTTTCTTTTTGGCGTAATGTCACAGACTTAAACACTGAGGTAAGTTCTTCTTCGCGGGGGGGGGTAAAATCCGATGAGAATACTAGGCAGACAGTGTTCAGGTAAATATGTGTTCTCTTTCACACCTAGAGCATTAAATAAAGTATTGACTGGCAACTGTTCTGCTCCAGTTTAACTTTAACAGACTTTATGAATCAGGATTTCTTGGGTTGCTTAAATCTCATGTAAAATTCAGAGAGCGAGACTCATAACAAGTCGCCACAAGTTTAATTTTAAAATGTTCGTAAGTCACTGAAGTTATCGACTGTGTTTGGCAGAACTCTGTCTATATTTAATTGCTTGGATGCCAGGTTTAGTGATCATTCTGTATGAAAGAATGAAAAAACATGAAATGCAATAAAATCATATAAAATCTGACGCGCGATACATTTTACAGTTAGCCTACTTTCTGCACTCGCGTCTTCAATTATATAACTTCAAGAAAAGCTCCCCGCGCGCACAATCTATATATATAGAGAGAGAACTAGACTGCACAAAATAGTTATAACTTCCTTTAACGACTGCAAAATTAATTTACGAGTCTATTGTATTAGGAAATTAACATATAGAGGTAACATTTAGTTTGCACTAGACTTTGAAAAGGGGTTTATTTAATAAGTTTAAATTTACACCACAATCCAGTGAAATAAAATGAAATAACTAGACCACTGATCACTCGAAGCTAATGTATAAATTACCGTCTGCACAGAAAAGAATTCATTATAATATATGTATCCGAAAGATCTAGAGGGAATCTAGCAGGGTTCTGCTATAGGTAGTGCTTCGTAAAATCTGTCAAAACGAAAGATAAAATGCAGTTTTTCAGAGTCTTTATTTATACTATTAAGAATGTAACTTAAAGGGGTCGTGTGAGAATTTAACACCTTTCTTCATCTTGAGAAAAAATCGAGGTTCTACTCCGTCGTGTTAACCGCGATGCCTCCCTGGTTTCCGATCTCCGTTCGTCTCAGGCTGCTCGCATGAGAGTGCAAAATCTCTGCGAGAAACGAACTTCGTTAGCTGGAAGTTCCCTGATTCCTCAGATTGTATAACGCTTCTACGTTGATTCTGAAGACCAGCCTGGCTTTGATGGGACCGCTCTCCCGAGAAGCTTTGGCAACTCCCACTAGGCGGGGTGACAGCAAGGTAAGCAAAATAAACTGCTGTTAATTGCTCTAGAAACAGGAGTGAGTCTCTGGCCACGTCCCCTTTGGGCCGGCGTTAAGGAAAAGATTGCTATAAATCGTTCTCAGAGATGGTCGTGGGCGTGATTTAACCTCCCATCAAAGGCCATGCGATCTCAAAAGTTCACAGAAGATAGCAGTCTGCATATTAATGATCCAACGTGTAAAATCCTCGTGGAAATGCTGCATGCTTAATTAGCCCAGGTGCAACGTTCCAAACTGATGAAAAGTTACAACAAATGTTCAGGGGTTCTAATGTTATAGAGAGGGAAATACCCCGTCATCTTAATAATTCAGGTCAGCTGAGTTGTCCGTCACAATCACTAACACCTTTTTTTTTATTGTCTCTGTTTATAAAGACAAACAAATGTTTGGACAGGTGGGAGAGCTTCACATATTTCGGTGGGTACTTTCAGAAGCAAGGGTCAGCAAATTTTATCTGGTCACTCCAGACAGATTAAACAAACAAGTTTTTTTTGCAAGCGGCAATCCATTCCATGCTTTAAGATAAAGCGAGGAGATAGTTTTAAATCGTCTAATCCAAGGTAATCCCTCATTGAGTGCTGACTTTCCACAAACAGAAGATAAACATGAAAGTAGTGGTTAAGCTCTGAAATCTAGTGTTATCTACGGGCAGTATACACCTGAAGAAATAAAATCAATATTGACAAAAACGTATGGAGAAGAAAGTAGCCAAAGGATGATCAGAAAATTTGGATGAACGAATGGGACACCTCTACACCTCACAGTAGAAGGGGAACGACTAAGTAAGTAAGTAAGAATGGGACGTTTTGCCACAGCCACTGCCATGAAAACGGACATCGTGACCGCAAAATACGAAACCCGAATATGATTTTGGATAATGAAAAAAAACAATGAATGAAAACGGGAAACTGAAACAGATTACAACGGCAATGACAAACTACAGATTACACGTACTAGAAATAAGTGAGAGCAGATTGACTGGAGCAGAAAGAGTAAACATATCAATAGGGGAAACAATGCCGAAGAAAGGCATAGAAAGATCATTATTGGGATGGAAATCAATCAACAACAGCTTGATAGAGCAAGCTTGAAAGTGAGATTCACCAACATCACCATATTCATTGTAATGCACCAACAAATGACAGTTACAAAGAGGTCAACTAGAATCTAACAGCAAGCATGATGAAGCTGTGTACAGGACAAGTCATGAAAAGTACTGCTAGCTACGCCCGCCTAAACAGTATGATATGCTGCGTCTCATTATGTTCCAGTAACTTTTTTGATTATGCATTTTATTTGTTCATGTGATACCCGATCTGCTAACGTTTGTCCCAGAATCTTTCTGTAATATTGTATATCTAATTTCTGCATTAATTTCTCTTAATTTGTTGTCAAATTCCAAGTTGTGAAACACATAAGTGAGTATAAGTAATCTTCTGTTCGTATACGTAAGTACTGTGTGGTCAAGTTGAAACAAGAAAATAAAGATCTTCTTATTAACATGTGTGATTCCCATCACTGAATAAAATCCCGGGCTTGGTACTAATTTCTGTTGCAGAATTGTGAAATGTATCGATGGCGAGGAGTTGGTGTATTACGACGTGCATTAATAGATTTATGTTACACAATTGTGAAATGTATCGATGGTGAATCGAGTTGGTGTATTACAGTGTTCATAAAACGTCCACAAAAATATATATTATATTCGTGTTTAGCGCAGATAAAGCAACGTTTACTGTGTAATTAATGTAATTATAGTTTGTCTGGAAATAATAATTTCGAAATGAAAAATCTGTTAGTAAATGTTAATGAAGCTGGCATGGAGATCTTTATGTGCACTTACCTTGTGTATGAGTTGTGTTTGTGAGTACGTTGAGTAAATTCATCATCATCTTGTTCACAATCCAGAGCTTAAACTAAGTGGAATTATAAATGACTAAAGGTGTCACACAAACAACCGGTGACACTCATAGACAGTAGTCATATAGGAAATAAATACAGTTAAATGTGTCTTTACTTTCTTCACTGATGTGTTATTGGGGTTAGCTTTTTTTCAATCCTTCTTCTTTCTTCCTCGTTCGTCCTGAAAAGGACGTTGGTTACGTTGTGTCGCCGTTTACAGCGAAGCTGCGATATTTGAGTCTTTCGGCTTGACACATCCGTTTTCAGCATAACATTTTGCCTTCTCTCTTCGATCCCTACTCTCTCGGCCAGACTGCAGTGATGCAGCCTGTATTCAGGACCACCACTTTGAGTTGGAGTAGGGCCTTGGTCAGCTCTGGTTCGCTGACCCTGTCACAATCAGTCAAGCTATGAGACGCTGACTGCATTCATCTCGTTGCTGCGTCTTCGGTCCCTTTTATATATCGGTATATTAATCGGTCATTAGAAGACCAATATAAGTATTACTCAAGAAGAGAACCAGCGGCTACAGATAAACGAAATGATGTTTCTTTTTGGAAGACATGGACTTTATTTTTTATTTCGTAACTCACAGGAGGATTCTCCGGGTCAACTTTTTAACTCATTGCTTCAAAGATGGTGTGCAGTTATAACAGATAATCTGATTATCGACTTGCGTGATCAAGACTGTGGCTAACACTATAAACCTGGTACATCATTTATTGATGGGGAAGTGGTTAATGCACTCAGATTATCTTTTTCGTTTACTTACAGCCCTGTGACGAAATCAGTTAATGAGTTGTGGTCTTTTACATCATTTTCGTTCCCTCCTGCATTACCGATTTATTTCTTCATTTTCCCCACTCATCGTCCTATTATTTGGCATATTTTATGCACCTACAATCTTGCCTAGTCACTCCCAGACTTGTTTACGTTTCAACATGTGAATCGTAGTATTACTAGGCAGATCAGCAGATAATACTTTTATCAAAGTCGTCTAGCTACCTTCGATAGAGATGGTCTTTGTTGACACAATGTGCTCTCGTACGATCAACGAAAAGCAAGCCAGCTTGGCTGTCTAAGAAATCCATCTGGGAGATGTACGCAAACATAGGTGATAATATGTAACCATAGCCCCGATGAAATTACAAAAGAGCTGACTGGGACAGTTTTGCAGTGCTGACAGACAGTCTTTGCGAGACCATCAACACACGAACCAACAGCATAAAAAATAAGGTTGAAAGCTTTAATAGAACAATATTTCAAGCAGCTATTGAGACTATTCCGAAAGGGGCAAGAAAGAATTACAAACCATACTGGAATGAAGAACTGCAAAACCTTGAAGATGAGGTAAAGAAAGCCAGAGACACGGCAGAAACAGAAATAACATCTTGCTCAAAGCAACTACTGCAAAGTACAAAATAACATTAAACCAAACAACAAGAGACTGCTGGAAGCAAATAAAAGAAAATCTCTACCTAGATAAAGAAGGGAACAAACTGTGGAAACTAGTTAGAGCTTTGAACAACGAAGAACCTTACAAAAATCACATCACAATCGAACAAGGTGAAAATATGCTCTCGGGCGAAAAAAGCTGCAAATGCACTCTTGGAACACTATGCTGGTGCAAACCACATTGATGTTCCTATAGACAGAAGAAAGGCCATAATTGATGAACAAAGGAGTCATGACAACAACAATTTTGCACCAGAAGTACACATGATGGCAAAGTTAATAACGTAATAAATGGAAGAGGCAATGAGGGCGCTAAAGTAAAAGAAGTGACCTGGAAAATATGGGATAACCAATGAAATGCTAACACGCCTAGGAACAAAGGCAAAAAATAAGCTTCTGGCCATCCTAAACTGCAGCTGGAAAAGAGGAATAGTACCACAGGCATAGAAAGACTTCATACTGATTCCAATACCTAAGAAAGACAAAGTTCAGACAGAACCACGTGGCTACAGACATATCAGTCTACTTAGTTGTGTTGGAAAATTGATGGAGCGCATAATAAAAACCCGACTAGTTTGAAATCTAGAGGAAACATTTCTCCTAGCACCATAGAAAGCAGGATTCCGAAAACACAGATCCACTGAAGATCAGATCACTTAAATAACTCAGAAAATTGAGGACGCTTTCCAAGAAAAAAAGCACAAACTGGTGGTTTGGGTGGACTTAGGAAAAGCATTTGACAAAGTGTGGAAAGATGGACTGAAAAACAAGCTGCAAAGAAGTGAAGTGTGTGGGAGAATGTTCAAATGGATAATCCACTATCTTGAGAATAGAACTGCCAGAGTCCAACTACAAGGACAGACCAGTAGGAAGATGGTATTGAAGCAGGGTGTTCCCCAAGGTGGAGTCCTGTCACCCACGTTGTTCCTCGCATATATTAATGACATATCAGAGAATATTCCAAGAAGAACCCACAATGTCTCCTTTGCAGACAACTTAGCCCTCTGGATCTCAGAGAAATATATCGCTACGTTAAGCATTCGGATGCAGCAAGCCCTAACATCATTGGAGGAGTAGGCCAAGGCATGGCTTGTAACGATAAATGAAAGGAAAACATCATACACAGTGTTTTCTCTCTCAAACAAACCACAGATCTCCAAATTGGTGCTAAATGGGAAAAATCTGCATCTGGATGAAAACACAAACTATCTAGACATTACCTTTGATCGCCCCTTGACTTAAAAAACCCAGATTGAAAAAACAGGACAAGAGCAAGGCAGAGAATGGCAATCCTTAAAAAACTTGCTAGCGCTGGTTGGGGAGCAGACGAGAGAGTACTAAAGAAGCTATATACTGGGCGAGTGGGACCAATCTTAGAATATGGCATTGTAGCATGGTCAACGGCAGCTAAGTTGAACTTTGACAAAATAAACAGAACCCAAAACCAAGCATTGAGAATCATAACAGGGGGCATAAAGTCAACACCCATTGAAGAGTTGGAAAAGATTACTTACCTCAGCCTATGGAGGATTGAAGATATAGCAGAGCCCAGCAACAAGCCGAGGAATTCAGGAGGCTGATAGACCACCCAATGTACCAGAGAGTAAATGGACTTAGAAGGGGAAGACTGAAGCGAAGCAACTTTGTAGAGACAGTGAAAACCAAGACGAGAGCAGACCCCATAAACGTAATAACAACAGCTACTCCAATACGTACTGCACACAAGCTACCAATTTGGAAACAACAGAGCTTTCCTGAAATGATAGAAAACGTTTCTGGTATTGAGAGAAAGAACAGCCAAAATGAAACAGAAAGGAGAGTCCTTACCACAAAATATATAGAGAAACATTACCCAAGCAACACCTAGATCCATGCATACACAGACGGATCAGCAACTAATGCAACAGAAGATGGGGTGGAGGAGTCTTCTTGAGCTTAAGCAATGGCACTCACAACATATAGCAGTCACAACAAGGACATTTTCAAGTAACTTCAGAGCAGAGGCAGAGGCCTTAAAAACTGAATTAGAAATTCTAATGACAGAAAAAATCTCAGAGAGACCAGTAGCTATCTTTTGAGAAGCGCTGTCAGTAATTACCATGCTGAAATGTCAAAGTAAAGCTGAACTGGATGACCTAAGAGTAACACTTCACAGACTACGTCAGCAATACAAAAGAGTCATGATACAGTGAATCCCGTCTCACTGCAACATCCCTGGAAATGAAGAGGCTGACAGATTTCCAAAGGAAGAGGGAAAGCTTCCTCAACTTGACACAAATATAACTTATGAAGAGGCCAAGAGTTTTATCAAGCGCAGGTACAGGCACAAGTGGGAAGAAGAGCAGTAAATTAATATGAAACAAATATAAAGGTATGTTATCAGGCACTCGCAGGAAATAAAGTAGAACACCAGACAACAGAAAAACAACAGACATGAGTGGCTTACCCAGGATTTGAACACTGGACCTTCCGTGCGACAACCCCCGCCTAGCCATGCAAGCGAATCACACTATCCGCTCTGCCATCTACGCATCATCAAAAAATGATGTTTCAATGGCAGGTCAATAGTGCGAACCACAATACACGACACCAGAAGTCCTCCATGGGCAGTTCAGCCTATTAATGACGCAATCACTTCTGTTGTATTTCTATCAAGCAGTATAGGCCGAATCCACAAGACCCTTAGGACCTTAATACTGTGTCCAGTAAATGATAGTAGACTAGAACAGTGAGAACAGGATAGTGGGTAGGTTTTGGTATTGTACAAACATTTATTACAAATAAGGGAGGGAAACCTGAGGCCTGTAAACAGTAAATTAATATGAAACAAATATAAAGGTATGTTATCAGGCACTCGCAGGAAATAAAGAAGTAGAACACCAGACAACAGAAAAAACAACAGACATGAGTGGCTTACCCAGGATTTGAACACTGGACCTTCCGTGCGACAACCCCGCCTAGCCATGCAAGCGAATCACACTATCCGCACTGCCATCTACGCATCATCAAAAAATGATGTTTCAATGGCAGGTCAATAGTGCGAACCACAATACACGACACCAGAAGTCCTCCATGGGCAGTTCAGCCTATTAATGACGCAATCACTTCTGTTGTATTTCTATCAAGCAGTATAGGCCGAATCCAACAAGACCCTTAGGACCTTAATACTGTGTCCAGTAAATGATAGTAGACTAGAACAGTGAGAACAGGATAGAGGGTAGGTTTGGTATTGTACAAACATTTATTACAAATAAGGGAGGGAAACCTGAGGCCTGTAAACAGTAAATTAATATGAAACAAATATAAAGGTATGTTATCAGGCACTCGCAGGAAATAAAGAAGTAGAACACCAGACAACAGAAAAACAACAGACATGAGTGGCTTACCCAGGATTTGAACACTGGCCCTTCCGTGCGACAACCCCGCCTAGCCATGCAAGCGAATCACACTATCCGCTCTGCCATCTACGCATCATCAAAAAATGATGTTTCAATGGCAGGTCAATAGTGCGAACCACAATACACGACACCAGAAGTCCTCCATGGGCAGTACAGCCTATTAATGACGCAATCACTTCTGTTGTATTTCTATCAAGCAGTATAGGCCGAATCCAACAAGACCCTTAGGACCTTAATACTGTGTCCAGTAAATGATAGTAGACTAGAACAGTGAGAACAGGATAGTGGGTAGGTTTGGTATTGTACAAACATTTATTACAAATAAGGGAGGGAAACCTGAGGCCTGTAAACAGTAAATTAATATGAAACAAATATAAAGGTATGTTATCAGGCACTGGCAGGAAATAAAGAAGTAGAACACCAGACAACAGAAAAACAACAGACATGAGTGGCTTACCCAGGATTTGAACACTGGACCTTCCGTGCGACAACCCCGCCTAGCCATGCAAGCGAATCACACTATCCGCCCTGCCATCTACGCATCATCAAAAAATGATGTTTCAATGGCAGGTCAATAGTGCGAACCACAATACACGACACCAGAAGTCCTCCATGGGCAGTTCAGCCTATTAATGACGCAATCACTTCTGTTGTATTTCTATCAAGCAGTATAGGCCGAATCCAACAAGACCCTTAGGACCTTAATACTGTGTCCAGTAAATGAGAGTAGACTAGAACAGTGAGAACAGGATAGTGGGTAGGTTTGGTATTGTACAAACATTTATTACAAATAAGGGAGGGAAACCTGAGGCCTGTAAACAGTAAATTAATATGAAACAAATATAAAGGTATGTTATCAGGCACTCGCAGGAAATATTTGTAATAAATGTTTGTACAATACCAAACCTACCCACTATCCTGTTCTCACTGTTCTAGTCTACTATCATTTACTGGACACAGTATTAAGGTCCTAAGGGTCTTGTTGGATTCGGCCTATACTGCTTGATAGAAATACAACAGAAGTGATTGCGTCATTAATAAGCTGAACTGCCCATGGAGGACTTCTGGTGTCGTGTATTGTGGTTCGCACTATTGACCTGCCATTGAAACATCATTTTTTGATGATGCGTAGATGGCAGAGCGGATAGTGTGATTCGCTTGCATGGCTAGGCGGGGCTGTCGCACGGAAGGTCCAGTGTTCAAATCCTGGGTAAGCCACTCATGTCTGTTGTTTTTCTGTTGTCTGGTGTTCTACTACTTTATTTCCTGCGAGTGCCTGATAACATACCTTTATATTTGTTTCATATTAATTTACTGTTTACAGGCCTCAGGTTTCCCTCCCTTATTTTTAATAAATGTTTGTACAATACCAAACCTACCCACTATCCTGTTCTCACTGTTCTAGTCTACTATCATTTACTGGACACAGTATTAAGGTCCTAAGGGTCTTGTTGGATTCGGCCTATACTGCTTGATAGAAATACAACAGAAGTGATTGCGTCATTAATAGGCTGAACTGCCCATGGAGGACTTCTGGTGTCGTGTATTGTGGTTCGCACTATTGACCTGCCATTGAAACATCATTTTTTGATGATGCGTAGATGGCAGAGCGGATAGTGTGATTCGCTTGCATGGCTAGGTGGGGTTGTCGCACGGAAGGTCCAGTGTTCAAATCCTGGGTAAGCCACTCATGTCTGTTGTTTTTCTGTTGTCTGGTGTTCTACTTCTTTATTTCCTGCGAGTGCCTGATAACATACCTTTATATTTGTTTCATATTAATTTACTGTTTACAGGACTCAGGTTTCCCTCCCTTATTTGTAATAAATGGGAAGAAGAGCATCCAAAACTCTACTATTCCTTCTCTCTTTTATTAAATTAAATATTTAAAATAAATATAATTGCCACAATAAAATAAATAAATAAAAATTAAAAAAAAATTTAAATTTATTTTTTAAAAATAATTAAAAATAAAAAAAATTTAAAAAAAATAAATAAAAAAATTTTTTAAAAAATAATTTTTTATAAAAATATCGAAAAATGATCCGTATTAACAGCTCAGCAGAAGTGAACAAGAGGTAATCTTCAGACTTTGCACAGGTCATAACAGATTGAAATACCATCTATTCAACAAATTAAAGATATGAACTACTTCAGCTGTGGCACTGAAAAAATGAACATCTGCTTCAAAGGTGCCTAACATAAGAGGAACAGAGAAAACATATATGGCCATCACCAGTACCATTCCAGGAGAAAATCTACGGAGATAACAACAGCCTCAGGCTTACTACTGCTTTCTTTGAATTTATTCAAATTGACATCTGAGGGTGAACGAAGAAGAAGAAGATATGTAATCACTTCCGCTGAACCATCTCTGTAGGAATATTACGGATAACCTGTCAATGGAGACAATATGGGCTGAAGGTACTAGCCAGGAAATAAGTTCACCAATGTGTTTGTGAGTTTGTACAAATGCAATCGGAAGTAAAAAAAGGTAAAGGAACCGGTTACACGCCCATTGAGGCATATTGGGAATATGGTGTTAGGCCCATATTATCTTGACCGTCGGCACACGAGGGGTGATGTGGTCGGCATCACGCCGGCCGCCTTAACCTTCCCAGAGTTGCTCTGGTACCCATTTTGGGCTGGGTCGACCCAGGAGCCATTTGTGGCCTAAAACATTCCCGCCTCATCTGGGGATCGAACCAAAGACCACTGCGCTAGGAAGCCAGTGCACTAACTACTATGCTACCGCGGCTCCCTTATTGCTACTATTATTGAAAGAGGTCACTAGTTTAAAATGTGAAATTGATATTTCAAAGCACGCGGCGGATAGTATTGATTTAACACCTAGACCCACACAGTTCTAAAGAGTCAGGATTGGTTTAATTTGTGAGCCGGAATAAACTTTGGTTCCAATTGGAAAGTTTGTCGGAAATATCATCTAGGACTTGGACTGAGAAATTGAAATATAATCTAGCGAGATCGGAGACACAAATCAGATTATATTTTTAGCAAACATCAAGTAACAACTCCCATTAGCCGGAGAGAAGGATCGCACAAAGAATTTCTGAATTAAAAGTGACAGATGGAGGTATTTACACGTCTTTATAATTTAAAAGAGAACCCGCAATTTTAAATACCAAGACTTGAAACTTGAAGGGGAATACTAAAATTTATCCGAGGAAATGTTCGAAGATTCGAATCAAAGTTGCTGTGTCCATTCATCTGTGCCAGGAGATTGCGTTCCCATGAAATTTGGGCAGAGAGTAAACATTTATTTTGCCATGTGCATTTTGACGTGTCTGTACTTGCTAAGTAGTTATACAATGCACTGGAGGCTAACAACCTCAGTATATGAAAATGGTATGATCATAAACCTCTAAATCAAGCACTGGTGTTTGCTTTATGCTTGTTTGCTTAGGAAAGCAAAAGCAGAAGTGACCTCAGATTCCGAATGGAGCAGTGAGGATTGATGATTACATCACATGTGCATAAAGTGTTTTGCATCATTTTGTGAGAAATATGTAACTCATTAATTGTAATTCAGGCACCAGCCATTACACTCGCGCTGTCCAGACACATTTTCCCCCATTAAAGTAACCACCAGAATAACGGTGATTTATAAACGTATTCCCTGAGTGTGTATTACTATATAAATATGGATGAAAGTGACTTTAGAGGGTTTTAAAATTGTCTTCGCTGAGACTTAATTGGGCACTGATGGTTATTGTCCGTTGCTTGCGACTGTTACACAAAACGTAACTGGCTGAGTACTGCAATGGATCGTTGTCAGGTATTTTGTGATGAAGACTTCTTTAGAGGCGTCTAGATGAATTTAACTCTTAATGTAAAGGTGGGCGTCTTCACAACGTGTCCAATGCAGGTAGTTGGTGTCGAACCCAGCTTCTTGAATAACAAGATAGTAGCAAAGATTCTTATTTCAGATTGGTCTGTTACTAAGAACCGTCTTGTAGCTTCGAACCACAAACTTTAGGAAAAATACAAGAACAAATGCCTCTGCTAAGTACATTTGTGGGCTGCAGATTAACAGGCGCATTGTCTCGCTGACCATCCACCAATGTTAGCCTCTCTGAATAATTATTGCTCAAATATCGGACACACAACGCACCCACCGTCCTTGTCAGTACGAACGAGGAATGAAGAAGAAGGATTAAAAGAAAAGCTAACACCAATAACACTTCAGTGAAGAAAGTAAAGACATTTTAAACTGTATTTATTTCGTATATGACTACTGACAATGAGTGTCATCGGTTGATTGTTCCATCTGTGTTGTGTTTCTTTCATTTACAAGAGAAGTCACTTTCATCCATATTTATTTAAACGTGTTAAAGACTAATTGATTTTTAAATTTTGTATATGCTATTTTACAAATCCATAGTTTATTCAGTTCTTATAGCTAAGATAGCGCATGTATGATCTAAAATATGTAGTACATATACAGATAGTTACATCCATAGAGCCAAAAATACGTATAACAGGAATTTCACTGGAATAAACCAGCTGAGGGCTCTAATAAGCCACATAATTTCTTAAAACTTCACAAACGGTGCCGGATCAGATATAAGTTAAAAGTGCTCTGCCCTATGCAGCATAGTTCTTGACTTCTGAATTATCTTGTGGAGACTCCAATGACATACAAGCATCATTGTCATTCTATCTACATCTCTGCCAAAAGTAATGTTGTGCGAAGGTAGACACCTTTGAAGACCCATGTTAGATACTTTTGAGATTTGGCCACTAATGGACCAGTACTGCAGATCAAAGGATAGGGAAAATCACGTGACAAGCCCCCCCCCCCCCCCCCCCTAACAAGACCAGTACGAAATAAAGTAAAACGTCTTCTTTGCAGTACAAATTATTTGCCTGAAGGTCATCGCGGATATCAAAACTGGACGCAGGACTACAATAGCTTTATTATCATATTCAGACATCGTTTACTCAAAACCGTGCCTTGACAGATCAGACATGAAGTGAGAAGTGCTATAGAACCATATGAAGGTTATCTTACAACAACAGAGATGCGGAGCTGACATGGTATGGCTACTGTGATAAACGAGCGCCAAGGCCTTATCGTTCTACATTTTCCTACATCTTTCTTATTTTATTTTCTCAAACATGGTGCTTTTTTCATCCCAGATTTGCTATTTTATCGTTTTGATTATTCGCGACCGGTTCTTTCATCGGTGGTAAAATAAATTCTTTTGGTTGAGTCCACTTACCTGGCATCATCTTTTGAAGTTCACATTGCCTCGTGGTAAATCTGGTGAAACACATCTGGTTTCATCAAAATGAGACATCTGAGCATGCTACAATTTATGTAGACTATTGTTAACTTTGGAACGAGCGCGGCTGACACAAAAGCTTAGTCTCTGTATTGCTGGTCCGCTGTCCATACAAGCGACGGGTCACCACATTGGGACAATGGCGCAGGGAGACGCTCAGCTTTACCAGGTGAAGAAGTTTTCTCATGCTGTTTAAACCAGCGTCGTGTAATACAATATGCATCGTAACAAAGGAACTTGTTAGCGTGCTGGTGACAATGAAAAGAGGTAAGAAATACCGCCGCCAACACGGGGATCGATAGACACACAGAGAGTGATATGACATTTGTAAGACGGGGAACACTTTTGCATTGGCAAGCCAATTTTCTCAACACCTGTTTGTCAGGCAAGCCTCCAAACAACAAGTTGGTTTCGAAATGCCCCAACCACTTTGGACTGACAGGGGACAAGAAGATCATGGGAATGAGTGACCAGAACGACTCTTAGGTCATTGGTTGTTATGGTCGGAGTTCTACGTCACCCGGTCCAAGGGACCCACATTTTG